>JAGWEN010000588.1:0-72287 GCA_018703685.1 Orius laevigatus | reverse complement strand
GGTGTTTGGTGGTTTGGGTGTTTTGGTGATTTGGGTGGTTTGGGTGTTTTTGGTGATTTGGGTGGTTTGGGTGTTTTTGGTGATTTGGGTGGTTTGGGTGTTTTTGGTGATTTGGGTGGTTTGGGTGTTTTTGGTGATTTGGGTGGTTTGGGTGTTTTTGGTGATTTGGGTGGTTTGGGTGTTTTGGTGATTTGGGTGGTTTGGTGTTTTGGTGATTTGGGTGTTTTTGGTGATTTGGGTGTTTTGGTGATTTGGGTGGTTTGGGTGTTTTTGGTGATTTGGGTGTTTTTGGTGATTTGGGTGGTTTGGGTGTTTGGTGATTTGGGTGGTTTGGGTGTTTTTGGTGATTTGGGTGGTTTGGGTGTTTTTGGTGATTTGGGTGGTTTGGGTGTTTTTGGTGATTTGGGTGGTTTGGTGTATTTGGGTGTTTTGGTGATTTGGGTGTTTTTGGTATTGGGTGGTTTGGGTGTTTTTGGTAATTTGGGGTGGTTTGGGTGTTTTTGGTGATTTGGGTGGTTTGGGTGTTTTTGGTGATTTGGGTGGTTTGGGTGTTTTTGGTGATTTGGGTGGTTTGGGTGTTTTTGGTGATTTGGGTGGTTTGGTGTTTTGGTGATTTGGGTGTTTTTGGTGATTTGGGTGGTTTGGGTGTTTTGGTGATTTGGGGGTTTGGGTGTTTTGGTAATTTGGGTGGTTTGGGTGTTTTGGTGATTTGGGTGCTTTCGGTACGTTTGGTGATTTGGGTGCTTTTGGCGATTTGGGTGGTTTGGGTGCTTTTGGTACTTTTGGTGATTTGGGTGCTTTTGGCGATTTGGGAGGTTTTGGTGATTTGGGTGCTTTTATTGATTTGGGTGCTTTGGGTACTTTTGGTGATTTGGGTGGTTTGGGTGCTTTTGGTGATTTGGTACTCTTGGTGATTTGGGTGGTTTTGGTGATTTGGGTGGTTTGGGTGTTTTTGGTGATTTGGGTGGTTTGGGTGTTTTTGTGTGATTTGGGTGGTTTTGGGTGTTGGGTGTTTTGGTAATTTGGGTGGTTTGGGTGTTTTTGGTGATTTGGGTGTTTTTGGTATTTGGGTGGTTTGGGTGTTTTTGGTGATTTGGGTGGTTTGGGTGTTTTTGGTGATTTGGGTGGTTTGGGTGTTTTTGGTGATTTGGGTGGTTTGGGTGTTTTGGTAATTTGGGTGGTTTGGGTGTTTTTGGTGATTTGGGTGTTTTTGGTGTTTGGGTGTTTTGGTGATTTGGGGTGTTTTTGGTAATTTGGGTGGTTTGGGTGTTTTTGGTGATTTGGGGTGTGTTTTTGGTGATTTGGGTGGTTTGGGTGTTTTTGGTGATTTGGGTGGTTTTTGGTGATTTGGGGTTTTGGTATTGGGTGTTTGGGTGTTTTGGTAATTTGGGTGGTTTGGGTGTTTTTGGTGATTTGGGTGGTTTTTGGTGATTTGGGGGTTTTTGGTAATTTGGGTGGTTTGGGTGTTTTTGGTGATTTTGGTGGTTTAGGTGTTTTTCGAGTGCCCTAGGAAAGTGAATTTTTTATTGGTTTGGCGTTTTTCAAGGTCGATGTTTGAGTGCGCAGTAAAGTTGCGCAGTAGCCCTAAAATTCAGTTTTTTGGTCATAACTTTTTTTTGCGACCAGCTATCGGGTTAAATCTTTCAAAAGGCACTGGCTAAAATTGAAACGAAGGTCCTGTAAAATTTCAAGTCGATCGGTGCAGAAGTAGAGGCTGTAGCCCTGGCTAACTGAATAAGGAGAAGAAGGAGAAGAAGAACATGGTAAAGGCCGAAAACCGGGTTTCAGAGTTCTATATCTCAGCTCCCTGTGAACCAATCGACTTGAAATTTTCAGGGCTCCCAAGTATCTTATTAGAGAAGGTCTGTATTCAATTTTAAGGAAATCGGTCCATAGGGAGCCGAGATCCAGATACCCGAAAATCGCATTTCGTCACCTCCAGTAAACAACACTGGTACCGTTTGAACTTCGGACGGATTGGTGTCATTGTACGTATTGTACTTATGGTACGTAGTTCTACGTATAGTACGTTTTCCACGTATTGTACGTGTTATACGTATTTTTAACGTATTTTTTAACGTATTTTTTTCTTATTGTTCGTATTTTTACGTATTGTACTATTTGATGATGTGAAATATTTATAAATTATCAACCAATGTGCTTCTTAGGATTTTCAATTGAAAAAAAAAAACGTAAACGTTAATAATGAGTACTTTTTAGAAGGTTCTGGGTGATCATAATGGTCACCACAAAGGTTTCTCTCGGAAAATGATCAATCAAAAATGTTCCCTTTGAGGTAGATTTTTTTCCTTTTTTTTTATTTTCCCAGTATAATTGTTGTTTTTCAGAGTTAACGATCCAAAAGCGGTTTGTGTGAAACTTCTTTACCCTCACTAAAATCGATATTTCTAGACAGAAAGGGAGTATTCGGGTCGGGAGTTTATTGTAGTGCAATATTTAGAGTGAAGAGGAGGCCAAACATAAGAGGTGCGGGTTTCGCCTTCTGTGCTTGTAGGATAATGTCCTTCCAGTTGGCTCTGAGAACCTTTCTGCCGGCACTTAGAAAATTATTGTCGCTCCGTGGCTACGGCTTGGACTTTATATCAACCATTTTCGAGCCAGGGACCTACTTTTTAGAAAAAAAATTTTATTCTTCCACGAACTCTTTTTATATCCGACGACAAAAAAACAAAATAAATTTCGAAAATTCAAGATTTTAACTTTTTCAATCCTAGAATGCTAAACCCTCGTCATTTTCACGACTAGTGCACATTTTCTTTTTTTGTAAATTTTTGTATTTATTTTAATGAAACCAATATTACCAATATGTGATAAGAAATACGTATTTGTCTTAATTACTCTTATAATTGAAAAATCATTAAAAAAAATAGTAGTCGTAAAAATTACGAAGGTTTAGTAATAAGCGTATACTAAATAGGATCGACATTCTATGGTTAAAAAGAAGTTCTGGCCTGCTAGTTATAGAAGCGATACCCCCAAAACATTTTTAAAAAGTGTTTTCATTCGCGAAGGTAATTGACTTTTTGAAATGAGTTTGAGACTTTGTTTGGCTTCATTTTCGCTCTGAAGAAGACAATATTGGAAGAACATATTCCATAAATGTTTACAACTCGATCAAATCAATGAGATGGAAGTTTAAGATTGTATTTGGAAGGGAAAAAAAAACGCAGTAACCGTAAAAGTAAAAATGTTAAGGGTTGGAACGTGCGAAATGGCGTTTAAGCGATGGCTTCGAGTGCTTCTTCGGCGACTAGAATAGTGCGAAGGGAAGGGAGGACAAGGACATGTTGTTCTAAATAGAGTAGAGCCTTTTGTAATATTATTCTGGAAGCGCAAAAGGCATCAATAGCTCGGAACAGAAGTGGAAAGAGGTTCTGATGCTGAATCGAATTGCCCAAATGTTTTTCAAGTCCGCTCTTACGGAATGTTCCCAAATTTATTTATCAATTCCGAGTGATCCTTTGTAAGAATAGCAACAACATGTCGGGATATTACTCTTTTTACGCTTCAGTTCTGCAATCAAATCTATTTCCACTCTTCGGGACCTTTTTCTTTTCTTTCTTTTATAATGAAGACTATTAACTGTCAATGTAAGGACATGGGTAGGCTAAACCCTCAAGGTAGATCGGTCGTGCATGACTTTAGCGCCTGCCTTCGTAGGTTAGCCGCCTAATTGGAAATGTGCGTGATTTTACGCATTTTCAATGATTTTTACGCATCGAACTCCTTTTCACGCATTTCTAATACGACCTTTTTGACAAGAAAAGATCCTCTTGGCCAGATTTTAACCCTTTTTGACAAGAAAAGACGCTTTTAAGGCAGATTTCGACACTTTTTGACAAGAAAAGACACTTTTAAGGCAGGTTTTGACCCTTTTTTGACAAAAAAAATGAAAACTTGTAAGACAGATTTTGGGCCTTTAGACAAGATGATACCCTTTTCAGCCTGATTCTGACTCTTTTGGACATTTAAAGACCCTTTTCAGCCACTTTTGACCAATTTTGGACAAGAAAAGACCCTTTCTAGAAAGCTTTTGACCCTTTTAGAAAGATTTTGACCCTTTTTTGACAAGGGAAGACCATTTTAGGCCAGATTTTGACCCTTTTTGAAACGAAAATCTCCTTTTCTACAATAAAAGACCCTTTCCAGCCAGATTTTGACCTTTTTTTGACATAGAAATACCCTGTTTGGCCAGATTTTGACCCGTTTTGAAAAGAAAAGACCCTTTTCAGCCATATTTTGATCCTTTTGGACAAGAAAAGACCCTTTTCAGCCAGATTTTGACCCTTTATGGACAAAAAAAAGACCCTTTTCAGCCAGATTTTGACCTTTTAGTCCAAAAAAAGACACCTCTTACACAGATATTGACCCTTTTTGACCAAAAAAAAAGACACCTCTTACACAGATTTTGACCATTTTTGACACACAAAAAAAAAAGACACTTCCTACACAGATATTGACCCTTTTTGACAATGAAATACCCTCTCCAGCCATATTTTGACCCTTATTGATAACAAATTACACTTTTAGACAGATTTTGACCCTTTTTTGACAAGGAAAGATCCATTTCAGCCAGATTTTGACCATTTTTGGACAAGGAAAAACCCTTTTCACACAGATTTGACCCTTTTTGACAGAGAAAGACCATTTGCAGCCAAATTTTGACCCAATTGGACAAAAAAGGCCCTTTTCAGACAGATTTTGACCCTATTGGACAAGAAAAGGCCCTTTTCAGCCATATTTTGACCCTTTTTGACCAAAAAAAGACACTTCTTACACAGATTTTTGCCCTTTTTGACAATAAAATACCCTCTCCAGAAATATTTTGACCCTTTTTTGGCAACAGAAGACACTTTTAAGACAAATTTTGACCCTTTTGGACAAGAAAAGACCATTTTCAGCCAAATTTTGACCTTTTTGGACAAGAAAAGATCCTTTTCAGCCTGATTTTGACCCTTTTTGACCCAAAAAAGACCCTTTTTAGCTACATTTTAACGAACTTTGACCAAAAAAGACCCTTTTCAACCAAATTTTGACCCTTTTCAGCCATTTTTTGACAACAAAAGTCACTTTTAAGACATATTTTGACCCTTTTCGACAAGACCTTTTTTTACGACTTTTGTTTGAAATCTGAGATAATCGCCACTTGCGTAAAACGATTTTAATTAGGCACTTCTCTTTAATTTGAACTCTGAAAACAAAAAATCACTTTCAAATTCAAAAGGGGACGTTGGAGGGGTTTTAATCAAGCGTCAAGAATTTAAAAAAAAAAAAAAAAAAAACGGTTTAGGTATCAAGGGTAATTGAACTCGTTGAGATGAACCTTCTTGAGCTGTTACCTTAGGAAGCGACCTGTTGAAGAGCAAAAGACTTGCATTTGAAAGTAAACTTAATTTATTTACTCACATTTTTATCCTCGACCCTTTTCTTACTCCATTAATTACTCATTAAGGGTTAATTAATTTCGTCTTTTCTTTTTTTTTTCAGCTTTGATGTGAGAGGGAAGCCTTTGGTGGAAGGGAGGCATTGGTCGGCCCCTCAAGTTTTTGGGCCGAGGGCCTATTTTCGGACGGGCCGTGAACCAGCGACGCTTGTCTTGAAAGATATCCGGAGGCACGACCAAGGGACCTACAGGTGTCGAGTCGACTTCAGGAACACACCCACTAGAAGCTTTCGCTACAATTTGTCAGTCATAGGTAACATTTTTTCACTACATTCAACTTTTATAGGTTATCATAATGTGGTGCCTCCTTTTACCAAAATGTGGTGCCCTTTTACCAAAATGTGGTGCCCTTTTACCAAATTGTGGTGCTCTTTTATCTAAATATGGTGCCCCCTTTTTCAAAAAATGTGATGCTCCCTTAAACCTAGATGTGGTGCCCCATTTTTACCAAATATGTGGTGCCCCCCCCCCTTTTTTTTATAATGTAATGTTCTTTTTTTTTCTCTCTCCAAAATGTGGGGCCCCCTTTAACCCTAATGTGGTGCCCCCTTTTACCCTCCTTTTACCAAAATGTGGTTCTCCTATTACCAAAATGTGGTGCTCCCTATTACCAAAATGTGGTGCCCCGTATTACCAAAAACGTGGTGCCCCCTATTACCAAAATGTGGTGCCCCCTATTACCAAAATGTGGTGCCCCGTATTACCAAACTGTGGTGCCCCTTTCACCAAAATTTGGTGTCCCCTTTTTCAAAAAATATGATGCCCCCTGAAACCTAAATGTGATGCTCCCTTAAACCTGGATGTGGTGCCCCATTTTTACCAAATATGTGGTGCCCCCTTTTTTTTTAAATGTGGTGCCCCCCCCCCTTTTTTTATAATGTGTTCCTTTTGTGTTTTCAAAATGTGGGGCCCCTTTAACCCTAATATGGTGCCCCCTTTTACCCTCCTTTTACCAAAAATGTGGTGCCCCCTTTTATCCTCCTTTTACTAAAAATGTGGTGCCCCCTTTTACCCTCCTTTTACCAAAAATGTGGTGCCCCCTTTTACCCTCCTTTTACCAAAAATGTGGTGCCCCCTTTTACCCTCCTTTTACCAAAAATGTGGTGCCCCCTTTTACCAAAAATGTGGTGCCCCCTTTCACCAAAAATGTGGTGCCCCCTTTCACCAAAAATGTGGTGCCCCCTTTCACCAAAATGTGGTGCCCCCTTTCACCAAAATTTGGTGTCCCATTTCACCAAAATGTGGTGCCCCTTTCACCAAAATTTTGTACCCTTTCATCAAAACGTGGTGCCCATTCATCAAAACGTGGTGCCCATTCACCAAAATGTGGTGCACTTTCACCCAGAACAGTTTTGCCGCCTATTACCTGAACGTTGTGCCCTTTCACCAAAATGTGGTACCCATTCACCAAAATGTGGTGCCCCTTTTACCAAACAGTTTTGCCGCCTATTACCTGAACGTTGTGCCCTTCCACCAAAATGTGGTGCCCTTTCACCGAAAATGTGGTGTTATTTCACCAAAATGTGGTGCTCCATTGCCTAACCGTGGTTCCCTTTCACCAAAATGTGGTGTCCCTCCACCAAGATGTGTTGTCCCTTCACCAAAATGTGGTGCGCCCTTTCACCAAAATGTGGTGCCCCATTTTACCCAAATGTGGTGCCACTTTGCCCCAAAGTGGTGCACCCCTTTTACCCTAACGTTTTCAAGGTTTTTACCCCAAAAACTTAACAATAACTCATCGGATCTATGAATTTATCTGTAAATCTCCCACAAATATTATTATTTTATTGTTTTTTCCTCCAAGCAAAGCCTTTCCAAATACATAATATTCGAGGCAGTAGAAAAGGCCCTTACGACGCACCTGGAACACAATATACGAATGTCATTTTCAATTTGTTCCGTGTTCAATCCAGCCGAGGTTGCTCGCCATTTTCATTGAAATACATAAATAGTTTTTTATGTAAACCCTCCCGAATTCCAGTGAAGTTAAAATTAATCAATAATCACGGTATATTCTTGATATTACAACGTTTACATTTACATTCGTCGAAATTTTTAATGAATAGCACCATTAGGACGACTGGAAATGTAATATTATTCTAAACTCTGTAATTACTCAAATGTAACGTTTTAAATTCTCATTATTTACATTAATTATATTTTAAAAGAATAATAAAGTCTATATTAAATAGAGGGGGTTACCTTTCGCAACATTTCTAAGCCCTCAGATCCTCACAACCGAAACAACCGGTGGTCGGTTATACACAACCGGGGAAAACCGGTGGTCGTTTATACACAACCGGGGAAAACCGATGGTCGGTTATGCACAACCGAACGAACCGGGGTAAACCGGTGGTCGGTTATACAATGAGCGATCGCACGCCTCAATCCTCTCGGCCACGAAAGCCAGTTAATTATATTTTTATATTTTATTTATTAAAAAGACAGCCGGATAGTCGTTAAATTCTTATAAAGCTTTTACAACCCTTCCAAGTTTTTGACTCGTAAAAACTTGTTTAATCAAATAAAAAAAAAAAGTTAAGAGCGGAAAGGGTTAGGGGAAGTAAAATAGGCTGAATTGGCATCGCTATCCTTCCCCCCAGCCCTTTTGTTGTTGTCGTCTTGTTGACAAATAAAAAGAAAAAGAGAAGAGCAGGGGACTCATTTTCCTCGTTATTATTCATCGAAAAATTCAATCTTTCATTGCGGTTTCTTCTATTGAACCGATGCTCGTTAAAATATTTTGATTTCGCAATTTTTGCTTGATAAAAAAGATACTTCTTAAGGGGTTTTTTTGATAAAATTGTTAATCCTTTATTGATTTCGCTTTCTATGGACTATAAATCGTGGTTAACGAGGCCAGTTTGGACATTTGAAGGTTTAATCGACTTTTTAAAAGTCTTTTATTTAGTTGTAAGAAAGTCTCGATTTCAATTCCCTTGGCGTATGTTAATGAGAAAAAAGAAAAGGCTAACGTTGAAGCTCTTATTTGGTTCAAGTCCCAAGGCTGTTATAGTGGCCCTTATTTAAACAGAGGACCCTTGGGGGTCACACGCTTACCCTCAAATTTCAATGGGAGGACGTTCGGTCACTCTAGGATCCCCATGTTTTTTTATTCTCTTTCTCGCCCCTTCACGCTTTTTCCCTTTCAGAACTTCTCCATCAAATCATGTCCTTCGAATTTAAATAATCCTTTCCAAACCTTCAGCTTCCCACAATTGTGTTTTTTAAACTTTTATATTCCATTACGTTCTTTTAGGTGAGAATTTTCTTTTGTTTGAGGGACATTTTTGTTCGCAGTTCCTCCAGAATATCCGGCGGTTTTCGACAAATGGGGAAAGCAGCTCAATACGACCATTGGTCCTCATGATGAAGGAGACGAGGTGACGCTCACTTGCAGAGTAGTAGGAGGTAGGTCTATCATTCATTTATCAATATAGTCAACCAACTTTTATTTATTAATTACTCGGAGGGAGAGGTTCACTCCTCCCTCTACCACTCCTCCTCCTCCACCTCCTCACTCCCTCCTCCTCATATCCTTCCTTCTCGGTATCCTCCACATATCCTCCATATCCTCCTCCAAATCCTCCTCCATATCCCCATCCATATCCTCCTCAATATCCTCCTCCATATCCTCCTCCATATCCTCCTCCATACCCTCCTCCATACCCTCCTCCATACCCTCCTCCATACCCTCCTCCATACCCTCCTCCATACCCTCCTTCATACCCTCCTCCATACCCTCCTCCATACCCTCCTCCATACCCTCCTCCATACCCTCCTCCATATCCTCCATATCCTTCATTATAATCCATATCCTCCTCCATACCCTCCTCCATATCCTCCTCCATATCCTCCTCAATATCCTCCTCCATATCCTCCTCCATACCCTCCTCCATATCCTCCATATCCTTCATTATCCTCCATATCCTCCTCCATATCCTCCTCCATATCCTCCTCAATATCCTCCTCCATATCCTCCTCCATACCCTCCTCCATACCCTGCTCCATACCCTCCTCCATACCCTCCTCCATACCCTCCTCCATACCCTCCTCCATACCCTCCTCCATACCCTCCTCCATACCCTCCTCCATACCCTCCTCCATACCCTCCTCCATACCCTCCTCCATACCCTCCTCCATACCCTCCTCCATACCCTCCTCCATACCCTCCTCCATACCCTCCTCCATACCCTCCTCCATACCCTCCTCCATACCCTCCTCCATACCCTCCTCCATACCCTCCTCCATACCCTCCTCCATACCCTCCTCCATACCCTCCTCCATACCCTCCTCCATACCCTCCTCCATACCCTCCTCCATACCCTCCTCCATACCCTCCTCCATACCCTCCTCCATACCCTCCTCCATACCCTCCTCCATATCCTCCTCCATACCCTCCTCCATACCCTCCTCCATACCCTCCTCCATACCCTCCTCCATACCCTCCTCCATACCCTCCTCCATACCCTCCTCCATACCCTCCTCCATACCCTCCTCCATACCCTCCTCCATACCCTCCTCCATACCCTCCTCCATATCCTCCTCCATATCCTCCTCCATATCCTCCTCCATATCCTCCTCCATATCCTCCTCCATACCCTCCTCCATACCCTCCTCCATACCCTCCTCCATATCCTCCTCATATCCCTCCTCCATACCCTCCTATACCCTCCTCCATATCCCTCCTCCATACCCTCCTCCATACCCTCATCCTCCTCCATACCCTCCTCCATACCCTCCTCCATACCTCCCTCCATACTCCATCCTCCATACCCTCCTCCATACCCTCCTCCATACCCTCCTCCATACCCTCCTCCATACCCTCCTCCATACCCTCCTCCATACCCCTCCATACCCTCCTCCATACCCTCCTCCATACCCTCCTCCATACCCTCCTCCATACCTCCTCCATCCTCCTCCATACCCTCCTCCATACCCTCCTCCATACCCTCCTCCATACCCTCCTCCATACCCTCCTCCATACCCTCCTCCATACCCTCCTCCATACCTCCTCCATACCCATACCTCCTCCATACCCTCCTCCATACCCTCCTCCATACCCTCCTCCATACCCTCCTCCATACCCTCCTCCATACCCTCCTCCATACCCTCCTCCATACCCTCCTCCATACCCTCCTCCATACCCTCCTCCATACCCTCCTCCCATACCCTCCTCCATACCCTCCTCCATACCCTCCTCCATACCCTCCTCCATACCTCCTCCATACCCTCCTCCATACCCTCCTCCATACCTCCTCCATACCCTCCTCCATACCCTCCTCCATACCTCCTCCATACCCTCCTCCATACCCTCCTCCATACCCTCCTCCATACCCTCCTCCATACCTCCTCCATATCCTCCTCCATACCCTCCTCCATACCCTCCTCCATACCCTCCTCCATACCCTCCTCCATACCCTCCTCCATACCCCTCCAACCCTCCTCCATACCCTCCTCATACCCTCCTCCCATACCCTCCTCCATACCCTCCTCCATACCCTCCTCCATACCTCCTCCATACCCTCCTCCATACCCTCCTCCATACCTCTCACCCTCCTCCATACCCTCCTCCATACCTCCTCCATATCCTCCACATATTCTCCATATCCTTCATATACTCCACATATCCACCTAATATCCTCCATATCCTCCATATCCTCCACATATCCTCCACATATCCTCCACATATCCTCCACATATCCTCCATATCCTCCTCCATATCCTCCATATACTCCATATCCTCCATATCCTCCTCCATATCCTCCATATCCTCAATATCCTCCTCCATATCCTCTACATTCTCCTCCATATCATCCTCCATATCCTCCTCCATATCCTCCTCCATATCCTCCTCCATATCCTCCTCCATATCCTCCTCCATATCCTCCTCCATATCCTCCTCCATATCCTCCTCCATATCCTCCTCCACATCCTCCTCCATATCCTCCTCCATATCCTCCTCCATACCCTCCTCCATACCCTCCTCCATATCCCTCCTCCATATCCTCCTCCATATCCTCCTCCATATCCTCCTCCATACCTCCTCCATATCCTCCTACATACCCTCCTCCATACCCTCCTCCATACCCTCCTCCATACCCTCCTCCATACCCTCCTCCATACCTCCTCCATATCCCTCCTCCATATCCCTCCTCCATACCTCCTCCTGCTCCATACCTCCTCCTCCATACCTCCTCCATACCTCCTCCATATCCTCCTCCATATCCTCCTCCATATCCTCCTCCATATCCTCCTCCATATCCTCCTCCATATCCTCCTCCATATCCTCCTCCATATCCTCCTCCATATCCTCCTCCATATCCTCCTCCATATCCTCCTCCATATCCCTCCTCCATATCCTCCATATCCTCCTCCATATCCTCCTCCATATCCTCCATATCCTCCATATCCTCCTCCATATCCTCCTCCATATCCTCCTCCATATCCTCCTCCATATCCTCCTCCATATCCTCCTCCATATCCTCCTCCATACCCTCCTCCATACCCTCCTCCATACCCTCCTCCATACCCTCCTCCATACCCTCCTCCATACCCTCCTCCATACCCTCCTCCATACCCTCCTCCATACCCTCCACCATACCCTCCTCCATACCCTCCTCCATACCCTCCTCCATACCCTCCTCCATACCATCCTCCATACCCTCCTCCATACCCTCCTCCATACCCTCCACCATACCCTCCTCCATACCCTCCATACCCTTCAAATCCTCCATATCCTTCATATCCTCCATATCCTCCATCCCCATATCCCCATCATATATATCCTCCATCCTACGTATCCCCTACCTTAGGTATCCCCCATTCTACGTATCCCCCATCCCGCTCCTCCCCCCCCCTCCATCCACTTATTTTGGTTGCTTATATAATAGGTTAATAAATTAGCAAGATAATATCATTGTGCTCTGAATAGTGAACAGAATATATTATGTAGCTCGCTTATATTTGAAACACTGGACATCAAATCTCGTATTTCTCGATCGATAAACTTAATTAATTAAAAAACGTTTAATCCCCACGTTAATATAATATTCCTTTGAAATCCTTTAATTTGTTTACTTTAAACGACATGTTAATTGCAACTTGTGCCCTCCAAGCTGTTTACAAAGCATTAAAAAAAGGTTATAAAAATAAAAATTCTTTGTCACTAAAAAATTAATAGTTCCTTTTAATGCTAGTACAGGAGATATTGATTTTTGTTTGCGAAGCACCTTTTTTATGTTCCCTCTTAATGACGTCATACATAAAAAGATAAGAATCTAAATTCTTAAGTGTTTACAGTTAAGAGGACGTGTTTAGTGAATGGCCGTTTTGTTCGCCTCTATTCGATGTCTTTTTTGTTTAAAAGGTTTTATTTAAACAAATTAATTTTTAAATTTATCCGTTTATTTCGGATAAATGAGGACGACTATCATTGCCTGAAGAGGAATAATGTTTCACTTTATAGATGACATAGAAGGAAGACCTCGATGGGCTTCTGGAATGAGGAGCAGGTGCTATGGCTTAAGCCCTAATCACTTGCTATAAAATGTGTTCTAAAGCGAGTATAGCTTAATTATTTACATATTATCCGAATGAATTCTTACATAATTTCCGACCTTGAATGTTATCGTTAATTGGAACTGTTTATGGGTTAGGATGTCAAGTTACATTATACACGTTATAATGTTATCATGAGGATGCTACGTTATATCACATCTCTATTGATAAAATTTATGATCAACATTATCCCCAGGGGGTGAGGCAAGGGGACTAAGGTGAAGCAAATCATTGAAAGAGGAACGAGATATTTTGTCTGGTGTTGAAATAAAACCAAAATGTGGTGCCCAATATTACCAAAATGTGGTGCCCCTTTTACCAAACAGTTTTGCCCCCATTACCTGAACGTGGTGCCTTATCACCAAAATGTCGTTCCCCCTATTACCTAAAAGTGGTGCCTTTTCACCAAAATGCGGTGCCTTTTCACCAAAATGTGGTGCCCCTTCACCAAAATGTGGCGCCCCTTTTACCTAACAGTTTTGCCCCCTAATACCTGAACGTGGTGCCCTTTCACCAAAATGTGGTTCCCCCTATTACCTAAAAGTGGTGCCTTTTCACCAAAATGTGGTTCCCCATATTACCTAAAAGTGGTGCCTTTTCACCAA
Organism: Orius laevigatus; assembly: GCA_018703685.1. Lineage (NCBI taxonomy): Eukaryota > Metazoa > Arthropoda > Insecta > Hemiptera > Anthocoridae > Orius > Orius laevigatus. Next base: position 58,658 of record JAGWEN010000588.1, on the reverse strand, counting down.
AATGTGGCGCCCCTTTTACCTAACAGTTTTGCCCCCTATTACCTGAACGTGGTGCCCTTTCACGAAAATGTGGTTCCCCCTTTTACCTAAACGTTGTGCTTTTTCACCAAAATGTAGTGCCCCTTCACCTGAATGTGGTGCCCCATTTACCTAACCGTTTTGCCCCCTATTTCCTGAACGTGGTGCCCTTTCACCAAAATTTGGTGTCAACATTATGCCCTTTCACCAAAATGAGGTGCCCTTTCACCAAAATGAGGTGCCCTTTCACCAAAATGAGGTGCCCTTTCACCAAAATGAGGTGCCCTTTCACCAAAATGAGGTGCCCTTTCACCAAAATGAGGTGCCCTTTCACCAAAATGAGGTGCCCTTTCACCAAAATGAGGTGCCCTTTCACCAAAATGAGGTGCCCTTTCACCATAATGAGGTGTCTTTTCACCATAATGAGGTGTATTTTCACCATAATGAGGTGTCTTTTTATACCAAAATGTGGTTCTTTTTCACCTAAATGTGGTTCCTTTTCACCAAAATGTGGTTCCTTTTCACCAAAATGTGGTGCCCCTTCACCAAAATGTGGTGTCCCATTTACCTAACAGTTTTGCTCCCTATTACCTGAACGTGGTGCCCTTTCACCAAAATGTAGTGCCCTTTCACCAAAATGTGGTGCCCCATTTTACCAAAATGCGGTGCCCCTTTTTCCCCAAAGCGGTGCCCCTTTTGCCCCAAAGTGGTGCCCCCCTTTTACCCTAACGTTTTCATTATCTCCAGGGGGGTGAGGCAAGGGGACAAAGGTGAAGCAAATCATTGAAAGAGGAACGAGATATTTTTTCTGGTGTTGAAATAATTAATTAACTGCCTAATTGGGATAGGATAACTCAGAGCAAAAGTCAATCATTATTCAAATAATGAGCCAATTTACCTATTTACGTTTAATTAAAGTTATTTGAAACTTATCATTTGGACGATTTTGAAGTTTTGATGTTCTTTTTGTTTCCCAGGTAAACCAGAACCGAACGTCCGATGGCTCGTGAACGGTATTGTGGTCGATGAAGAATTCGAACACAATGCCGGCGACGTCATAGAGAATCGTTTAAAATGGAGGGCGGTAACGAGGAAAGATTTGAATTCGATATTTAGCTGTCAAGCGAGTAACACTCAACTTAGCGAAGCGAGGGAAACATCTGTCGTCCTTCACCTCTACCGTAAGTTTCATCTTTTAAACAACTTTTCAATCCATAAATATTCACTCCGAAAACTTTCTATTTATTATTCAATTATAGACTAATTCAGATGTTTATGGATTCTAAATATCATTTATATTGCTATATAAAGCTATATATATAGCTATGTATAATGTTAAGCTATATATAAAGCCATATGTATTGCTGCAATAAGACGAAAAATTGGTTTAAAATCTGTACATAATGCCTCCTACCCAGGATAATAAGTACAAGTTTACATTCGGAGGCATTAAGACGAATATTTAGGAGTAGTGCTATATATATAGATATATAAGGTTGGCATGATGCTATATATAGTGCTATATGTAGTTATATATACTATTTTGTTACGATTTTCCTCGTTCTCTCGTTTTTAAATGGAGCGTTTTTTCGATTATTTGAAGCCAATGGAAGAAAGTGGAGAGAAAAAGATTAATAGTGTATAAGGAAGAGAGGAGAGTTTATGTAGGTCAGACCATTACTAAAGAATGGAAAGACTAGATCGAGAAGCTCCTCTTGCAACTTCGAAGGAGGGAAATAACCCCAAATACCGAAGTGCCTTTCACAGATTTTTGTTCCCTTCACACACTTTCCAGAAAAGGACGAATTTTTCAACATTGACGTTTGTTTTGTGACTTTAAATACTAACATTGACTGTTAATGTCAATAAGGGGCATGTTTGACTATATTAATTGTTATTTATTTTATTGAAATAACGTATTCTGTTTGATTATTTCTAGTGAGGCCTCTTGTAGTGAACATAATCAGCAAGCCAGCAAAGTTAATAGCAGATCACAGGTACGAGGTTACATGCGAGACCGGAGGATCACGCCCCCCGGCAGTTATAACTTGGTACAAAGGGAGCCGCCTATTAAGAAAAGTCAGGGTAAGTTTTCGTCATTATTCGATCGGTTTTCGAGAAGATGAGAAAGGGGAAGAAATAAAATGTTAGCTTTCGGTGGAAATTTAAAAATTCATGCTTTTCAAACGGGAAGATCTACCTTTTACGAGTACGGAAACGTAAAGATCTACCTGTTTTAGGAAAAAGGAAACGGAGAGATCTACCTGTTTTAGGAGTACGGAAAAGGAAAGATCTACCTGTTTTGGGTGTAAAGAAACGGAAAGATCTACCTGTTTTAGGAGTACGGAAACGTAAAGATCTACCTGTTTTAGGAAAAAGGAAACGGAGAGATCTACCTGTTTTAGGAGTACGGAAAAGGAAAGATCTACCTGTTTTAGGAGTAGAGAAAAGGAAAGATCTACCTGTTTTAGGAGTAGGGAAAAGTAAAGATCTACCTGTTTTAGGAATAGGAAAAGGAAAGATCTACCTGTTTTAGGAGTAGGGAAAAGGAAAGATCTACCTGTTTTAGGTGTAAAGAAACGGAAAGATCTACCTGTTTTAGGAGTAAGGAAACGAAAAGATCTACCTGTTTTAGGAATACAGAAATGGAAAGATCTACCTGTTTTAGGAGTACGGAAACCGAAAGATTACCCGTTTTACGAGTACGGGAACGGAAAGATATACCTGTTTTACTAGTACGGAAAAGCAAAGATCTACCTGTTTTAGGAGTACGGAAATGGAAAGATCTACCTGTTTTACGAGTACGGAAACGGAAAGATCTACCTGTCTTAGGAATACGGAAACGGAAAGATCTACCTGTTTTAGGAGTACAGAAACAGAAAGATCTACCTACTTTAGGAGTACGGACACGGAAAAATCTACCTGTTTTATGAGTACAGAAACGGAAAGATCTACCTGTTTTAGGAGTACAGAAACGGAAAGATCTACCTGTTTTGGGTGTACAGAAACGGAAAGATCTAATTGTTTTAGGAGTAAGGAAGTTTTAGGAGTGCAGAAATGGAAAGATCTACCTGTTTTAGGAGTACGGAAATGGAAAGATCTACCTATTTTATGAGTACGGAAAAGGAAAGATCTACCTGTTTTACGAGTACGGAAAAGGAAAGATCTACCTGTTTTACGAGTACAGAAAAGGAAAGATCTACCTGTTTTACGAGTACGGAAAAGGAAAGATCTACCTGTCTTAGGAATACGGAAACGGAAAGATCTACCTGTTTTAGGAGTACAGAAACGGAAAGATCTACCTGTTTTACGAGTACGGAAAAGGAAAGATCTACCTGTTTTAGGATTACGGAAACTGAAAGATCTACCTGTTTTACGAATACAGAAACTGGAGATCTACCTGTTTTAAGAGTACGGAAACCGAAAGATTACCCGTTTTACGAGTACGGGAACGGAAAGATCATCCTGTTTTAGGAGTACGGAAATGGAAAGATCTACCTGTTTTACGAGTACGGAAACGGAAAGATCTACCTGTTTTAGGAATACGGAAACGGAAAGATCTACCTGTTTTAGGAGTACAGAAACAGAAAGATCTACCTACTTTAGGAGTACGGACACGGAAAGATCTACCTGTTTTAGGAGTACGGAAACGGAAAGATCTACCTGTTTTACGAATACAGAAACTGGAGATCTACCTGTTTTAAGAGTACGGAAACCGAAAGATCTACCTGTTTTAGGAGTAAGGAAACGGAAAGATCTACCTGTTTTAGGAATGCAGAAATGGAAAGATCTACCTGTTTTAGGATTACGGAAACTGAAAGATCTACCTGTTTTACGAATACAGAAACTGGAGATCTACCTGTTTTAAGAGTACGGAAACCGAAAGATTACCCGTTTTACGAGTACGGGAACGGAAAGATATACCTACCTGTTTTACGAGTACGGAAAAGGAAAGATCTACCTGTTTTACGAGTACGGAAACGGAGAGATCTACCTGTTTTACGAGTACGGAAAAGGAAAGATCTACCTGTTTTAGGAGTACAGAAACTGAAAGATCTACCTGTTTTACGAGTACGGAAAAGGAAAGATCTACCTGTTTTACGAGTACGGAAACGGAAAGATCTACCTGTTTTACGAGTACGGAAAAGGAAAGATCTACCTGTTTTAGGATTACGGAAACTGAAAGATCTACCTGTTTTACGAATACAGAAACTGGAAGATCTAACCGTTTATGAGTTTACCCTTTCTATGGTAAACTGAGACTATTTTATCATGTTTTTATGACTATTTCGTTAATTTCGGAGATAACATTTTGCCAAATTTTAAAAATATGCTGATTTTACATGATTTAAGATTACGAAAAGTTGCGTAGTTATATGTTTTTTATAATCCTATAATCCTTCCGAGGTATGAGAGGCCCTTGCGGAGTTTACAATATCCGGTACAACTCAGGATGTAAAAAAAAAAGAGAGAAAAAATCACCCTTGTACGGATTGGAATGATTAGTACCTTTGCGGCCGATTCCCACCTGCTAACCCAAGTCTCTCACACCAATCATTCTTTAAACCCAGTTTATCCACATGGCCCCTCCCCAGGCAGAGCCTCTCCGCTATTCTTTATCGGAATCTTCCCTTTATCATTCTTCCCAATCCCCGCAACACCTTTGTCCCAGATGGGCAAAAAAAAACTTCCCAACGTTTAATTTTTATTTTCATTGTCTTTCGCGCCAGGTGTTTTTTTACTGTAAAATTGAGAAAGTATTGACAAAATTTAAACTCTTATTTTATAGGAGGAAAGTGGAGATCAAGCGAATATCACAACGAGCACTCTCAGCTTTATACCGACGACAGAGGATGACGGGAAGACGATAACGTGCAGAGCGGAAAATCCAAACGTAACGGGCCTTTATGTGGCAACCCATTGGAATTTATCCGTAGTCTGTAAGTTATTTATTTGACTTTTGTACCTTTTATGAAACTTATATGTCATTTAACAGATCCTCCTATAGTCTCCTTAAGGCTGGGGAGTACCCTCAACTCGTCTGACATTAAAGAAGGCGATGACGTTTACTTCGAATGTCATGTCAGGGCAAATCCACCTTGGCGTAAACTCTCTTGGCTTCATAATGTAAGTTTTAATTTTTATCATTTTTCAGCTAGTATCATAGTCCAAGATAATTAGATAATTTTTTTTGTTTTTTTGTTCAGGATCATTAATTGGGTCTAAAAGTTTGCGTTACCCCTTCATCCGCCATTTTGAAAAAACAGGCCAAATTTGGAACTTTTTTCAGTTTTTGGTCTCTAGCGATAAAACAATGCATTATAGCGACTTAACCACTAAGTAAAAAAAAAAGATTATTAAATTTTGCGTCTAATGAGCTTTCAAAAGCTAAAATCGGTCCAACCGTTCAGGAGATATCGATGTTCAAAAATGACTATTTATCATTTTTAAGCTACCTACGTCATAGTCCAAGATAATTAGGTAAATTTTTTTGTTTTTTTCTTCAAGACCATTAATTAGGTCTAAAAGTTTGCGTTACCCCATCATCCGCCATTTTGAAAAAACAGGCCAAATTTGGAACTTTTTTCAGTTTTTGGTCTCTAGCGATAAAACAATGCATTATAGCGACTTAAGCACTAAGTAAAAAAAGAAAGATTATTAAATTTTGCGTCTAATGAGCTTTCGAAAGTTAAAATCGGTCGAGCCGTTCAGGAGATATCGATGTTCAAAAATGACTATTTATCATTTTTCAGCTACCTACGTCATAGTCCAAGAGAATTAGGTAAATTTTTTTGTTTTTTTGTTCAGGACCATTAATTGGGTCTAAAAGTTTGCGTTACCCCTTCATCCGCCATTTTGAAAAAACCGGCCAAATTTGGAACTTTTTTCAGTTTTTGATCTCTAGCGCAAAAACAATGGATTCTAGCGACTTAACCACTACGTACAAAAAGAAAGATTATTAAATTTTGCGTCTAATGAGCTTTCGAAAGTTAAAATCGGTCCAGCCGTTCAGGAGATATCGATGTTCAAAAATGACTATTTATCATTTTTCAGCTACCTACGTCATAGTCCAAGAGAATTAGGTAATTTTTTTTCTTTTTTTGTTCAGGACCATTAATTGGGGCTAAAAGTTTGCGTTACCCCTTCATCCGCAAATTTGAAAAAACAGACCAAATTTGGAACTTTTTTCAGTTTTTGGTCTCTAGCGATAAAACAATGCATTATAGCGACTTAACCACTAAGTACAAAAAGAAAGATTATTAAATTTTGCGTCTAATGAGCTTTCGAAAGTTAAAATCGGTCGAGCCGTTCAGGAGATATCGATGATCAAAAATTACTATTTATCATTTTTCAGCTACCTACGTCATAGTCCAAGATAATTAGGTAAATTTTTTTTTTTTTTTTTTTTTCAGGACCATTAATTGGGTCTAAAAGTTTGCGTTACCCCTTCATCCGCCATTTTGAAAAAGCAGGACAAATTTGGAATTTTTTTCAGTTTTTGATCTCTAGCGCAAAAACAATGGATTCTAGCGACTTAACCACAAAGTACAAAAAGAAAGCTTATTAAATTTTGCGTCTATTAAGCTTTCGAAAGCTAAAATCGGTCCAGCCGTTCAGGAGATATCGATGTTCAAAAATTACCTTTTTTTAGAACCTTTTTTTTTCATATCGATATTTCGATTATGGGAGTAAAAAATTGAAGTTTCAGTCGCTATTTACATCCAAAGGTGTTAGAAACTCCGAGTAGCAGTTTCCTTTGGAAAGTAATCTTGGAAAATGGCTCTTTTCCATGAAAGTAGTTTAAAAAAGAGGTAAATACGTACATCCAATTTCACGAGATCAGTTTTCCATGTAAAATATTATTGCAATTTAACCTCCCCTTGTATGCAATTTTTAGAAATTTTGAAGGTTATGTGACCTATGTGACCTTGAGCCATGAGTCGCACGCCTAAATCCGCTCGGCCATCATTTTTTTCAATTTATTTCTAAAATGAGCAATAACTTTTTGTCGTTGGATAAAAAACAATAATTCTGTTGATTAATCTCTACCGTCCGGAAAATCCTGAAACGTGGCAAAAAAAAAGTTGCCATTTAAACTTGATTTATGCGTTTTTAAAAACGTTAGTATTATTCAATAAAATCAATACAATTGTACAATAGGAAGGGAATGAATAAAATGGAAATGTGCTCTGTCAGGTTGGTTTCGCAACCTCCCTTCTTCCATTATTTCCGATTCGGTCCGAGGATTCCATACTGACTGTTGCCTATCGCTGACCGTTTTCGCTATAAAATATATCCGATTGGGAAGGTGGCTACGAAGGAAGAATAACGACGTCGACCATCCATCAAATGAAAGATCCACCCTTGAAGTTCCTTCACATAAGTCTCGCCGCATAGTTCTTTCACTTTTATAGGTCAAATTTCGTTTCAAACAAAATATCAAAGTGAGTTTTTCTTGCTTTATCACATTTATATATACAATATATATATATTTATATATATATATATATATATATATATATATATATATATATATATATTATATATATTATATATATATATATATATATATATATATATATATATATATATATATATGATGTCGTGAAAATAGGGTTTTTTAACTTGTCTAAAAAAAAAAAAGCAATTTGGAAAGATCCCTTCAACGATGCTACCCAGAACAAAGTTTAGTGTGTAATAATACGTAATGGGTCTACTTTACCAACTGAGACCCTATGACAAACAACGCTTTTTTTAACCTTTTAAATTTTTCCGTAAACATCAACTCTGACGTTTTACTTCCATTTTAAATGAATTCGGTGATGAAACCCGAAAATTACGTTCGAATAAATAATTTGACAGAAATACACATTCAAAATGTGAACTTTGACCTGATCACGCTGGATGTCAAAATGTTCTTTGGGATCACGTAATTTTAATTTTACAAAAGTTTTGTATTTTTGTCAAAAAAAAAAGAGACACTTTTTATCTTGTTTTCGACAATTTTTGACAAGGAAAGACACTTTTCAGCTAGATTTGACCCTTTTTTGACAAGAAAAGACCCTTTTAAGCTAGATTTTGACCATTTTTGACGAGGAAAGACACTTTTCAGCCAGATATTGACCCTTTTTTGACAAGAAAGACCCTTTTCAGCTAGATTTTGACCAATTTTGACGAGGAAAGATACTTTTCAGCTAGTTTTGACCCTTTTGAGCCAGATTTTGACCCTTTTTGACAAGGAAAGACCCTTTTCACCCAGATGAACCAAACTTTCCAGACTTCAACTTTCCAGAGTCCAAACTTACCAAACTTTCCAGCCAGATTTTTCCCATTTTTTACATGGAAAAACACTTTTCTGTTAGATTTGACCCTTTTCTTTTTTTACGAGGAAAGACACTTTTCAGCTAGACTTTGACCCTTTTTAGCCAGGTTCTGACGCTTTTTGACAAGAAATGACCCTTTTTGACAAGGAAAGACCCTTTTCACCCAGATTTTGACCCCATTTGACATGAAAGACCCTTTTCACCCAGATTTTGACCCCATTTGACAAGAAATGACCCTTTTCACCCAGATTTTGACAAGAAAAAACCCTTTCCATTCCTATTTTGACCATTTTTTACAAGGAAAACACTTTTCTGTTAGATTTTGACCCTTTTTTGACAAGTAAAGACACTTTTCAGCTAGACTCTGACCCTTTTTAGCCAGGTTTTAACGCTTTTTGAAAAGAAATGACCCTTTTGAGCCAGATTTTGACCCTTTTTTTGACAAGGAAAGACACTTTTCACCCAGATTTTGACCCCATTTGACAATAAATGACCCTTTTCACCCAGATTTTGACCATTTTTTTACAAGGAAAAACACTTTTCTGTTAGATTTTGACCCTTTTTTGACAAGGAAAGACCCTTTTCACCCAGATTTTGACCCCATTTGACAAGAAATGACCCTTTCCACCCAGATTTTGACAAGAAAAAACCCTTTCCATTCAGATTTTGACCATTTTTTACAAGGAAAGACCCTTTTCACCCAGATTTTGACCCCATTTGACAAGAAATGACCCTTTTCACCCAGATTTTGACAAGAAAAAACCCTTTCTATTCAGATTTTGACCATTTTTTACAAGGAAAAACACTTTTCTGTTAGATTTTGACCCTTTTTTGACAAGGAAAGACACTTTTCAGCTATACTTTGACCCTTTTTAGCCAGGTTTTGACGGTTTTTGACAAGAAATGACCCTTTTTACCTAGATTTTGACAAGAAAAAACCCTTTCCATTCAGATTTTGACCCTTTTTTGACAAGGAAAGACCCTTTTCACCCAGATTTTGACCCCTTTTGACAAGAAACGACCCTTTCCACCCAGATTTTGACAAGAAAAAACCCTTTCCATTCAGATTTTGACCATTTTTGACAAGGAAAGACCCTTTTCACCCAGATTTTGACCCCATTTGACAAGAAATGACCCTTTTCACCCAGATTTTGACAAAAAAAACCCTTTCCATTCAGATTTTGACCATTTTTTACAAGGAAAAACACTTTTCCGTTAGATTTTGACCCTTTTTTGACAAGGAAAGACACTTTTCAGCTATACTTTGACCCTTTTTAGCCAGGTTTTGACGGTTTTTGACAAGAAATGACCCTTTTGAGCCAAATTTTGACCCTTTTTGAAAAGGAAAGACACTTTTCACCCAGACTTTGACCCCATTTGACAAGAAATGACCCTTTCCACCCAGATTTTGACAAGATAAAACCCTTTCCAGCCAGATTTTGACCATTTTTTACAAGGAAAAACACTTTTCTGTTAGATTTTGACCTTTTTTTGACAAGGAAAGACACTTTTCAGCTAGAATTTGACCGTTTTTAGCCAGGTTTTGACCATTTTTGATGAGAAAAGTCCCTCTTCACCCATATTTTGACCCCATTTGTCAAGAAAAGACCCTTTCCAAACAGATTCTGACCTTATTTGCCAAAAAAATACCTTTTTTTTGGCCACATTTCCCTGGTCGCTTTCGTTTTTTTAGGCAGTTTGTCCATTTTTGGTGTTCGGGAAGGTTATAACCTATAACGAAAAGTTACAATATTTGTTATATCTTCACCTTTTCGGTACATTTTATCGACAGCATTAAAACTTTAGTGGGAACTCTAAAAGAAGATATGAAAATTGTATGACCCAAACTAAGTATGACGTCAGCTAGAAAACGTTTCAGGTCCCATATTTTAGCCCCATTCGCTCCATCAATATTCACTAAAGGGTCAGCAAGTAATAATTTATACTGAAAATGAGGAAAGGTCAGAACATTTTTTTTTAATTCTTTTTCCCTTGGGGGGAGGAAGGTTTTTCATATAAGTTAATAGACATTAACCTTTCTACACACGGAAAAAGGGGAGGTGTGCAACTAAGAGGGGTGGAGGAGGGTAGGGGGGGAGTTTATAGTAAGAGGGAACCCATCTGCCAACTCTGGAAAGCCTTTTAGCCCGGCGACCGCCTCTCTTATCAACTATCCGTTCATTTCAAATATTTGATTTCCAAGAGAGCAAGAAGCCCAACAACTACTATTAAGTCAACGGAGATTACAATTGGAACCGGGGATCGGATCACTGGATTTACCCTTCCACAACTTGATTTCGAACCTCCATTCCCCCAACTTGATTTTCGACTATTCTATTAGAAACGAAGACGCTTTCAAACCGAATAAACTGATTTGACATTTCGGAAGTAACTGACAGGTTAAGGATTCCACTCAGGACTAATTAGAAGGAAGAGTAAATGTGCATAAAATGAAGATTTTAGCCGTCTGGAGCGTTTTTAAGGTGATTTTTTTCTTTTTTTCTGAAATATCTCGAAAACCGTTCGTCGTACGCGAAATAATGTTTAGTACAAAATTAAAGAGAATTAAATTTTCTATAATTTTGAGCTAATGTAATTTTTTCGTAGGACCAAACGTTTCTGAGCTACGAGGTCGCAAAAAAACGGGGTTTTCTATTTGACCTCTGAAGCAGGGAAGACGTCGAACCTCCATTCCCCAACTGATTTTCGACTATTCTATAGAAACGAAGACGCTTTCAAACCGAATAAACTGATTTGACATTTCGGAAGTAAACTGACAGGTTAAGGATTCCACTCGGGACTAATTAGAAGGAAGAGTAAATGTGCATAAATGAAGATTTAGCCGTCTGGAGCGGTTTTAAGGTGATTTTTTTCGTTTTTTCCCCAATATCTCGAAAACCGTAGGTCGTACGCGAAATAATTGTTAGTACAAAATTAAAGATTTTTAAATTTTCTACAATTTTGAGCTAATACAATTTTTTGTAGGACCAAACGTTTCTGAGCTACGAGGTGGAAAAAAACCGTGGTTTTCTATTTTGATCGCTAAAGGAGGGAAGACGTCTTCTAATCAAAAAATTGTACTTAATAAAAGTTGTAGAGAATTTAATTATCCATAAAAAATAACTCTCAAAAAGCAATAAACGATCAAATTTCATTCTAAAATTGAAATTTCAAAAAATTTTATAAAAACAAAATTAAAGCTTATAAAATTTGCTACAGATTTGATTTACTATGATTTATTGTGGGACCAAATGTTTCTGAGCTAGGCGACAAAAAAGCGGGATTTTCGAGTTTTTCCTATGAAAAAAGTCAGATTTTAGAAAAGTCGGAAAAAAGGAAGGAAGGTGTTTTCTAATCAAAAAAGCTTACTAAGTAAACGTAGTAGAGAATTCAATTTCCATTTAAAATCAACTATCGAGAATCAATTAACTACTTTTATTAAGTACACTTTTGATTAGATTACGTCTTTGTCTTTAGAGGTCAAAATAGAAAACCTCGGTTTTTTTTGCGACCTCGTAGCTCAGAAACGTTTGTCCTCTACGAAAAATCATATTAGCTCAAAATGTATAGCAAATTCATATTATCTTTAATTTTGGTACTAACAATTATTTCTAGACTAACGGTTTTCGAGATATTTCAGAAAAAAGAAAAAAATCCCTTTAAAAAACCTCCAGACGCAAAGCGCAGGGTTTCGGTAGAGGACTTTTTAGGTGATTAATCAGCGAACCTACCCTACACGTAGATAAACAATATACCTCATTTATTATTTTTATTTGCCCTTTTCGGGTTAGATTGACTCGACTACACATATTTACATCCTTAATGTGAAAAGCTGTTTTTCCGAATATTGAGTCAATAGTAAACGAGAGCTTTTTGCCTTCAAATAAGCAAAATCAGGGAGGAAAAAACACTTTTTCTCTTATTTTGACGGAAACATCAAATTGGCGTTCGAGAATGCAAAGATCGAAGAAATGAGGGGCCTCGAATGATGAATCGGGGCCCTGCGGAGGACCACATCAAAAGGCCGAGATGCTACAACCGGTTACATCACAGATTCAAACTCGCGACCATTCTCCTTTCAGAGTCTACCGACGTTATTGTCTCATAACTCAACGGTTCATTGCAAATTGATTTCCATTAATTCCAGACACTTTCCACAGCAGTGAATGCAAATCGGACATCAAACACGGTTCTACCAAGAAACTCTTAAGGGCCGTCTAGCGCCTGTCTCTTTATCTCAGCGAGGGCTGGAAACCCGCATAACACGATCTCCCTCCCTCCCTCCATCCCTTCCCCACTCATTCAACTGGTCTCTGATCGTTTAAAAACCCGCGTGATTCTAAACTTATTGAAAAAGTATTTCAATGATTACTAAAGATTGAATCAGCCGAACTAATCAAAATTTCCACACCTATCTTTTTCATTATGAGGAGCGCCTTAACTAAAAAGTACAAAAAAAGTTAAACAGTAATATAAGATTAAATAATATTACATTAAGTTTAGCTTCAAGGTCGCAGATAAATGAATAAGCTTCATTTTTAGTCCGGTCCAGATCGGATCATTTTTCTATGAGCTATCATTGAAAAAACTTTTCACGGCCCTTAAATCAAATAAATCGACTATAGAAGGAATTTTCAAGGATGGTGCCATCAAATGATAAAATTCGATATTTTTTTATCATAAGCATCCATATATTCGTTTAAATAAGCATAAGATGAGAAATGTAATCATTTATCTGATGAAAAACTGTGTCTTTTTCGGAATAAAATTCGTTTAAATGCGAAAGTTGGTTAGATTTAATGTGGCGGCGGTCGATCTGTAACCGCTTTTGCGGTGTGTATAGAGTTTGATAACCGGCTTTTAATCATTCTAGCGTCAGCCTGTTCCATTCTCGAAGTCACGACTCCCACAGATATTCGCTTATCGACTCTTACCATCTCTTAGTTCTGTTCAAACGAATCTCCTACTATCAGAGATGCGCGTACAAGGTTCATTTTATTCTGAGAGAGAAGCCTCATTTTAATTGATTTTGAGCACTACTCGCTCTACTAATATACGCAGCAAGAAAGAGCACAAATACAACCGGAATCACAACAATCTTTACGACTTTTAAGGCTGGCTTTCGGTGATATGCGTCGATCGATCTTATTTGGAGATCGGTATTTGCGTGATTGGAGGTTTAGTCAGTCAATCTAAGCTGGGGGTGAAAAAAGAGAAGATATTTTGTATGAAATATGTAGTGTGTGGTACCCCTGAATTAACTCGCAATAAAAATTGTCATACCGATATATCAGTGCTGACCTTTGCATTTTCGTCTGACATTTGCGTTTTTAAATGTCGTGATACTTTTTTCTGCTGCTAATATCTCGACTAAAATCGCGTTAGTCGTAGGAGATAATAATTTTTATAGTGACATACAATTAAAGATACTTGAATTTTCTATAATTTTGAGACTAAAACGATTTTTTCGTAGACGACTATTTGCAACAAACGTTTCTGAGCAGATACGAGTTTGTTGGTCGCAAAAAATAAAAACCGATGTTTTCTATTTTGACCTACTAAAGGACAGAAGACGTACATCTAATACAAAAAACAAGTTCGCTACTTACGTAAAAGTTGTAGAGAATTCAATTACTCTTAAACATATAAACAACTGCTCAAAAAGCAAATTAACGATCCATAGGACTCAACAATGGTGAAGCCGTGGTCATTAAAAAAATTTCATTCAAAAATATGAATAAAATAAACAAAATTATACAAACACAAAATTAAAGCTTATAAAATTGCTGAACTTTTGTTTAATAGATTTTTGTAAGACCAACGTGACCTGAGTCTACAAAAAGCTGGGATTTTGCGAGTCTGTCCTATGAAAAGGTCAGATTTTAGAAAAGTGGAAGAAAAAAGCGGGAAAAGCGTACTAAGTAAACGTTGTAGAGAATTCGAATTTCATATGAAAAATCCACTATGATGAGCAATAGAGACTGTTTATTAAGTAGATCTTTTTTGTATTTTTTCGATTAGATTACGTCTTCTACTTCTTTAGATGGTCAGAAATAGAAAACCCTCTGTGTTTTTTTCCCCCTCGGAGCTCAGAACGTTCTGGTGTCCGTACAAAAATATTGTAATTTGCTCAAAATTAATAGAAAATTTAATTAATTTTTTGTTTAATTTATTTTTATTTGTATTAATATATGAACATAGGATTATACCTCATGCTTACAAGTTGTTACATTTATTGTTTCAAGCCAACGGAAAAAACAAAAAAATATGCATGTACCTTAGTGTCAACAGCTGGACACATGCATTAACTATAAAACGAATTAACAGTCATCTGAAAAAATAAACGAATCGCCAGAGGCCATAAGTGTAGAAAAATTTAATTATCTTTAATTTTGTACTGAATATATATTTCGCCTACGACTAACGGTTCTCGAGATATTGCAGAAAAAAACGAAAAAAATCATACTTAAATAACGCTCTAGATGCACATAAGGCGCAGAACGGTATGATTTCGCATAGCGCGGACGCATTTTTTGTGGTAATCAGAGACCTACCCTATAAATTTGTCGTCAGATAGAACAAGAAATTTTCAGCCCAGGCTTAGATTGACTGGACTATGTGGCGGGAACTCACATTTTTAAGAAGAAGTTTGATTGACAAAAGTAACTAAAATGATTGATTCAGGGGAACTGATGAGCACAATATGTCAGCAAGTGTTGATCCTCATCAACAAAGTTAGTGTTTTAGTGGTCCAAAAGTCACTAGGAGGTGTAACAGTGCGTTTATGTCTTGCCTCGCATCACAAACATCCAGTGGGGAAGACGTACAACAGCACTGAGTACACCTTAGAGTCGACATCGTAATATTGAAATAAAATAGTCAAGGTATTTTGAATCTTTTCTAGATTCGCCGACGTGTCGTGCACGACAGGGTTGTCATCAGTGTGGTCGCATCTAGGGAGTAAAGCTTAGTACATCAGTGTCAAGTAGACGCACGACCCGCGCTCGACGTTTCAAAGGAAATTCATTCAACTTCAGGAGAGACTTTCGCCGATGTGCAGGATCCGAAGGTACTCAAGTACACGGAACGTCAAGCGTCCTTCGACTACACGCCCATCGCAGACCTCGACTACGGTACACTCTCATGTGTCTGCGCGGAAAACAACATCGCCGTCCAAGCTATGTCCCTTGTTTATTCCAGGTTGTGAGCTCTGCGGTACGTTAAGAATTTTTCAGACCTATCAATATATCATAAATTTTTCGAGTGCATTATTTGGACTTTTCCGTTTATAGCGAAACAATTATTTACTCTTGGTTATATGTAAATGTGTGAAACGTCAAACTTGCCATCCTTAGGCCCATTACTAGTGTCCAATAATTGAGTTATGAAATAGTTAGGATGTGGGATGAGGAAGTTCTTGATGGATAGGAGCGAATGCACAAAAGAAGTCTTCATATCCTTGAACGAGAGAAGCATTTTCATAACTAGGAACTACTCATAGGCGTTGATCATCTAAGTTCTGATCGAGATTGCTCATTCCAGTATATAATATACGATTGTACGATCGATATACGACATACGATCTGTACGACATACGATATAGAGACAGTACCGACGTACAGGACATACGACGTACGATATACGACATACGATGATACGATATACGACATACGCATCATACGACATAAACGACGTACGATATACGATCTACGACATACGACTACGATATACGACAACGATATATACGATATACGAATACGACATACGATATACGACACCCTGTACGACATACGATCTATACGGACATACGACATCGATATACGTCATACGGTGATACGATATACGAATAACGCAAAGTACGATACACCGATAGAACGACATACGACCTCACGATACACGACGTATAGACATAACGACATTACGCAATACGATATACGACGCTACGATATACGACGACGACGTACGACATTACGATATACGACATACTACATACGACATTCGACATATGACATAAGGACATACGACATACGACATCCGCACATACGATATACGACATCACTACATACGATAACGTCATACGTTATACGATAGTACGAAAATACGATAGTACAGACATACGATGTACACCGATATCCTGACATACGACCATAAGAATACGAACTACTGGGATTCTCGTAAGACATATCGACATTACGATATAACGAACGTACGATGTATCGATTCAGACGATCTACGAGCGTCACGATCATACGATATACGATATACGATATACGACATACGATATACTGATATACGACTATAGGATATCCGATCTATCGATATACGACATACGTTTATTACGACTCATACGATATACGCCGTACGATTCATAGACGGACGAGTACGACAGTACGACATACGTACACTACGACATACGATATACGAACATACGACATACGATGATACGCATAGGATATACGACAGACGATATCACGACATACGTTATACGACATACGGTATACGACATATACATACGACTATTCGACGATACGTACATTCCGACATACGACATACGACATACGACATACGACATACGACTGTACGACATACGATTATTACAGACGTACGAGTACACGATATACGACAGACGACATACGTGCACGACGTAAGACATACGACATACGATATACGACGTACGATGTACGACAGTACGATATACGTCGTATACGACATACTACATACCTGACATGCACCATGCGCGAGCATACACCATGTGACAACATGCCTATAACAACAGAGTACGACAACTACACCACAACATACGGTACAACAGTACGCAACATACGACAACATACGATTGCAACAACGTGCAACAATCAACGATCATAAATCATATGACACAGCTTATGCTGGTATCAACATCTACGGCAACTATGCTAACGACAATCATACGTGTCATACTATGCACATCAACAGTACAACATGCAACATGGTTACAACAAAACATATTCAAATCAACAACATTTCTGTTATGTATTTTTTTCCCTACCGTTTTCCACAGTTAAATCAGTACATACAGACATGTACAAAATACATACACATACAATATCATAATATACATACAGTCTCATTTGAAATAACGGAGTAGGTTCAGTTTGGGGCACCCTGTATAAGCGAAACGGACGATTTTTAATAACTTATCTATATCCCGATCAATCTCTTTCGTTTAAGAATATAGGACGGGTTTCAGTATATCCAAACGCCTTGTTTAACGCATTCTCAGCAATTATCTATGCATGTATTTCCTTTCTACGAATCAGACGTAGTATAGATATGTTCAAACGAAATCCGGCTTGCAGGTAACCCTATCGGTGAGGAAACTGTACGCTTGCGGAACGAGACGGACAAGCTCGCTGTGGGTGTGTGGTGCATACCGTCCGGTCTGAGACGGTGGCCTCCCACATGCAGGTTTTCGTCCTCGAGCTTTTCGTCGGAACTGCGACAAGTCCGGTAGGTGTTCAACGTGATACGCTCCACGGATAGACCCCATATATTCTCCTACCGATCTCTGAAATGTGTGACGACCGCTGCAAAACTATACATTTCTCGTTGAACTCGAAAGTGAAGGAGCTCACCGGTCAATCAGTCCTCGAAGAAATCACGTGGATGTATCACCAACAAGAACAGTGCGTCTTCTCAAATTTCCACTGGAACAACCTGTCAGTTTGTTTTGTAAGAAATTTCATTGAATTTAGTTTAGAAGTACTTATTTATATCAGGTCATGCCATGTTTTATTTGAGTGTTTTCTGGAAAAAGTCTCCATTACAATTTGAAAATATCGCAATGTTGTGGATATGACTGTATTTCTGTGATCAGCGCTGATCGTCTCTATGATCTACGGTAATAATATAAGCTCTAAGCCGAAAGCCGCACCGTGAGGCTCTGGCTTCTCCAATGAGCTCTGCTTCCTATCGGAACTCCGCTACAAATAGGTAGCTGTACGTGTGCTACATGGTCGATCACACATCATCCACATACGGAGAGTTAGGATATCGGAGTGGTGCAGCGTCTCGCGCACTACAAAAAAATCGATACTTTTGGACAGACAGCAAACCACCCATCCGATTGGAACACAAATAAAAACGTAACCAGCGAGAATCCTGAAAACTTATCTTGTGTCTTTAATTCGATTCCCTTCAATCATATCTTGCTATTATATTATTTGTTTAGAGATTATTTAATTCTACGTTCATTATATATGCATTTACGCGTATCTTCCCGAAATTCAAATTAAGAGGTGCTCCAAGAAAGTTAGTAAAGAATTAACTGCAAGGTGAGGAAGTACGCGTGAAGTTGTTTGGATTCGATGTAATTTTTTGCACTCACTTCCACTTTTTAATAAAACTATTTTCTGAGACTTAAGTGTTTGACACATAGATTTTATCAAAATGATAAAAAGAATTTAGAATTCCGTGATGAATAAGTTTTGACATTTATGTTAATTAAGGAATTTTCAGTTTTGGAGTGTATTTAGGTCGAATAATTTATTTTACGTTCGATATAGGGCCTGATCGTCACGTGGGTGTTGGGACTTAACCAACAAGGGTTTACGAGAGTAAGGTATCGGATAGTGGGGAGAGGTGGGAGGGGGAGGAGTGAACCTTCCTATCATGCCCTATGAATATAATGAGCTGTTCCTTTAAGAGGTTTTTCCTTGAATTTTTGAGAAAATGCGAACGAAAAAGAGAGGACAGGAAAAGTTTTGATGCGAGTAGTCTATGGACTTAGAATATCGACGCCTTTTACGACATTATGCAAACCTGAAGTGTTGTTGGAATTTGTTTTTATTTTAATGCTTATATTTTTTTTCAGAATTATTTGGACTCTATTGTTACATTTTACTCACTTGCCCTAATTTTGGTACTGAGAAGGTGCAGACGTGAGAATTTTCGAAAAAATAGCTGAGCGTTGTGGATATGTTTTTGTGTTCTTATTTTAAAAATGAAGAGTTTCGTTTTCATTTTTTGAGTAAAAAATGGTGCATAAAAAGGTCTGGTTAGTTATGGAAGTGGGAGCTCAAAAAGGGAAAGAACTGTTTGAAAAGGGTCTTTTTCTTCGAAAAAAAGGGTCATAGTCTGGCTGAAAAGGGTCTTTTCTTGTCGAAAGGGTCCAAATCAGGCTAAAGGGTCTTTTTTTGTCAAAAATTGTCAAAAATCTGGCTGAAACGTCTATTTTCTTTTCAAAAAGGTCATAGTCTGGCCTTAAGGTCTTTTCTTGTCGAAAAGGTCCAATCAGGCTAAAAAGTGTCTTTTCTTATCAAAGTGGTCAAAATCTGGCTGAAACGTGTATTTTCTTGTCAAAAAGGGTCATAGTCTTGCTGAAAAGGGTCTTTCCTTGTCAAAAATGGTCAAAATCTGGCTGAAACGCGTATTTTCTTGTCAAAAAAAGGTTCAAAATTAGGTTGAAATGGGTCTTTTCTTGTCAAAAAAAAGGGTCCTAGTCTGGCTGAAAAGGGTCTTTTCTTGTAGAAAGGGTCCAAATCTGCTAAAATGGGTCTTTCCTTGTCAAAAATTGTCAAAATCTGGCTAAAAGGTGTATTTTCTTGTCAAAAAGGTTCTAAATTAGGTTAAAATGGTCTTTTCTTGTCAAAAAGGGTCATAGTCTTGTCAAAAAGGGTCATAGTCTTGCTAAAAAGGGTCTTTTCCTGTCGAAAAAGGTCAAAATCTGGCTAAAATGGGTCTTTCCCTGTCAAAAATGGTCAAAATCTGGCTGAAAGGTGCTTTTCTTGTGAAAAAGGTTCTAAATTAGGTTGAATGGGTTTTTTCCTTGTCAGGGTCCTAGGCTGAAAGGGTCTTTCCTTGTCAAAAATGTAAAATCTGGGTGAAACGTGTATTTTCTTGTCAAAAAAGGTCATAGTCTGGCTGAAAAGAGTCTTTCCCTTGTCAAAAATGGTCAAAATCTGGCTGGAAAATTTATTTTCTTATCAAAAAAGCTTCAAAATTAGGCTGAATGGGTCTTTACTTGTCAATAAGGGTCAATATCTGGCTGTAAATTGTCATTTCTTGTCAAAAAGGGTCAAAATCTGTCTAAAATGTGTCTTTCTTTGTCTAAAAAGGTCAAAATCTGGCTTAAAAGGGTCTTTTCTTATCAAAAAAGGTCCAAATTGAGTATGAAAAGGGCATTTTCTTGTCAAAAAAGGGTCATAATCTGGCTGTAAAGGGTCTTTTCTTGTCGAAAAGGGTCCATCAGGCTAAAAAAGGGTCTTTAATTGTCAAAAATGGTCAAAATCTGCTGGAAGTGTATTTTCTTATCAAAAAAGCTTCAAAATCAAGCTGAAATGGTCTTACTTGTCAAATAAGGGTCAATATCTGGCTTTAAATTGTCTTTTCTTGTCAAAAAGGGTCAAATCTGTCTAAAATGTTTCTTTCTTTGTCTAAAAAGGTCAAAATCTGGCTAAATAGGGTCTTTTCTTATCAAAAAAAGGTCCAAATGAGGATGAAAAGTCAATTTCCTTGTCAAAAAAGGGTCATAATCTGGCTGTAAAGGTATTTTCTTGTCGAAAAGGTCCAAATCAGGCTAAAAAGGGTCTTTTCTTGTCAAAATGATCAAAATCTGGCTGAAAAGTGTATTTCTTATCAAAAAAGCTTCAAATTAGGCTGAAATGGTCTTTACTTGTCAATAAGGATCAATATCTTGCTGTAAATTGTCTTTCTTGTCTAAAGGTCAAAATCTTTCTAAATGTGTCTTTCTTTGTCTAAAAAGGTCAAAATCTGGCTTAAAAGGGTCTTTTCTTATCAAAAAAGGTCCAAATGAGGATGAAAGGTATTTCTTCTCGAAAAGGATAAAATATGTCTGAAGTGCTTTTGAAAGAAAAAACAGTCAAAATCTGGCTTAAAAGGGTCTTTGTCTTTCGTTCGATAAAGATGAAGGTCAGATTGACCCTATGGGGTCTCCTTGACACTTCCCAAAATGCAGGGTTTGAGGGTAATATGTACTTTTCTTTTTGAGAAAGTTGGAATGATGTGGATGATGAAAGTCGACTTTTAATTAAAGGAGGCGTTTCGACAATAGGTAAAACGCGAGACTTTGTCTCAAAAGGAAGATGTGAAATGTTCTCTGTGAGGAACTTCTCACTCTCTTTCCTCCTCGTCGCCTCTCCAGGCTCGTCAAATTACAGTTTATTTCCTGTAGATGGTTGAGTAATTAACGGAGAAATGTTGGCAGGTTTGAGGCCGCAAGTCCCTTCAAGTAAGCACAGAGACTAACTTCCCGAACCTCGTTGTCATATAAGTTGGATGAGTAACTTTCGTAAGCTTGTAATCTTAGCGCTTTGGGGACCAGTTGGCTGTTCCCACGGTAGAGGCGCATCCCTACCCATCCTCCTACCTACTCGAAATATTCAAACTTCATCAATACTTACTGTTGTACTTAACTAATTAGTTGCACCGCCGCCTCCGCTCTCCAAGCACAGCTCTTACACACAGATTACACCAAACCCCTATTTTATTCGCCATCCTCTTTAAAACGTGTTGGAGGCAGCGTTCCGCCCCGCCCCCATATAAAAAAAATAAATAAATAAAAATAAATCATCTGTTAATGATTTTTGATGTCAACAGGTGAAAATACGGATGTCGGGACGCCTCCGCTTCTAGGAGTGATCGGAGGGGCAGCCATCACGTTTCTTCTCATCGTCGTTATTTTCGTCGCCAAGATGAGGATGTCGAAGCACAATTCGCCGGCGATGCAGTGTAAAAAGCCGACCGCCTCCACCTACAGCGCCAAGCAGCAGATCAAAGACGCGGACGAGAAAGATCCTGATATAATACCGGCGAAATTCGGTGAGAAAATTCTATCTGTTTTAGGAGTACGGAAACAGGAGATGTACCTGTTTTAGGAGTACGGAAACAGGAGATCTAGGTACCTGTTTTAGCAGTACGGAAACAGGAGATCTACCCGTTTTAGGAGTACGGAAACAGGAGATCTACCTTTTTTAGGCGTACAGAAATAGAGAGATCTACCTGTTTTAGGTGTAAGAAAACGGAAAGATCAACCTGTTTTAGGAGTACGGAAACAGGAGATCTACCTGTTTTAGGAGTACGGAAACAGAAAGATCTACCTGTTTATTAGGGAAACCAAACGATCTACCTGTTGATTACGGAAACCAAAAGATCTACCTGTTGATTACGGAAACCGAAAGATCTACCTGTTTTATTTGTACGGAAACAGGAGTTTGTACCTGTTTTAGGAGTACAGAAATATAGAGATCTACCTGTTTTAGGTGTAAGGAAACGGAAAGATCAACCTGTTTTAGGAGTACGGAAACAGGAGATCTACCTGTTTTAGAAGTACGGAAACAGGAGATCTACCTGTTTTAGGAGTACGGAAACAGGAGATCTACCTGTTTTAGGAGTACGGAAACAGGAGATCTACCTGTTTTAGGCCTAAGAAAACCAGGAGATCTACCCGTTTCATGAGTACGGAAAAAGAAAGTCTACCTGTTTTTAGTAGACGGAAACAGGAGATCTACCTGTTTTTAAGAGTACGGAAACAGAAAGATCCTACCTGTTTTATGAGTACGGAAACAGAAAGATCTACCTGTTTTATGAGTACGGAAAAATAAAGATCTATATGTTCTATGAGATCGAAAACAGGAGATCTAACCTTTTTTAGGAGTACAGAAATAGAAAGATCTACCTGTTTTAGGTGTAAGGAAACGGAAGATCAACCTGTTTTTAGGAGTACGGAAACAGAAAGATCTACTTGTTTTATTTGTACGAAACAGAAAGATCTACTTGTTATATTTTGTACGAAAACAGGAGATCTACCTGTTTTAGGAGTACGAAAACTAGAGATCTACCTGTTTTGGAGTACGAAAATAGAGATCTACCTGTTTTTTATGATACTAAAACCGAGAGATCTACCTTTTTTAGGAGTACGGATACTGAAAATCTACTTTTTTATGAAAACGGATACGGAAAGATCTACTTGAAATTGAGATTAAATTTTAAATTTCGGTGAATTGTTCTCATTTTGGAAGTACTGGCTGTCTCAATATGAGGGTTTTAATAGGGAGGAAGATTTTTAATTGGTTCCGATAATTTTGATAATCCACGTCCGCCTGGTCCCGACTTCACGACCATAAGCCTCTTATACTAACTCATTGTTACGCGTTTGCCCTCAACTCCCTCAAAAGCCCTTTGTTTATATGAAAGTTTATAAGCCATTTTCTCGTCACTTGTTATAAAGCACGAGAAAAAATTACTCGCTCCTAGAACCATTGTGAGAACTTGAACCTTTGGGTTCGTTTCAATTTAGAAAATTCCGCCAGCCAGCCCGAACTGACAAGCAATTCCGCCAAACGATCAAAAATTAACTCGCAAACCTCTCCGCAAATGGAAAACTCTGGTGGGGCATTTTTTTTCTCGCGAGCATTGCTCCCAGCCAATATTCAGCAAGTTGGATACCTCTTGAGAGATTTTTTCCCCCCTTTACTGTTTTGTAGCCTAGAAAACTTAAATTTCTTTGTTTTAAAACGCATAATATCAATGTTTATTAAAATTTGTCACCACTCTTAAGTTATTAGTCATTAGAGCCATCACTGTTAGAATGATTATGGCGCTGACGGTTTATCGCTACTTTTGAACAGATATTAGCTCTAATATGATCAGGATGCTTTAGAATATAAAAAAAGCTATAGAATGTTTTAATTTTTATCGAGGTTTATGTTGGGCAAACCTGTTTTTTCTGCTGATTTTAACTCTTCCCAATTGATTACGCAGTGGCGGCTCGTGATAGGAGCTTGAAATATGTAATTATTATTTTTTCCAAATTAAATTTAAAAAATTTAAAATTTAATTGAATTTTAAATTTAAATTTACGCGGAACGGGAAATAACATGGGTAATCGTAAACATCGATGGGGTTTGTCTTTCTTATCGTTCTTACATCTTATAAACACCGTCTTATAACCATGGGACAGCTCGTGTGCACAAAGTTGATGTGCTCCGATCCGATCCGTATGAATGAGTTTGGATGAGTTTTACGCAAATAGTGGGGATATTGAATTGGCCAATCAGGGTCGAGGAATAGATCGCCGAGGAGCACTGGAAGTGTACTGCTCCTCCGCAGGGGCGCTGATTCGGGGCAGTTTCGAATTCGTCCCCGTTGTATTCCTCCACCTTTGTTGAGGTTTTAACGTTGTTTTCTTTAGTGATTTTACTCTTCGTTTTTCTTTTAATATTGACCTATTGATGAACAATTCGGTGAGTTACATTATCAAAAATTATGTCTCGACTGACAATCGAGAAGAAAATTCAAATCTGCGACCTTCGGAAATAGTACATCGGAAAAAGCTAAGAAAAGCTCATCATCCCACTGCACAACTTTTTTAGTATTTTTTATTATTTGTGCACGTCCCTGAGGATCAGAGTACGAGCCGCCACTGTGATTACGTCCATCTGATGGCATCTATCGGGAGCTTTCAAAACTATTGAAACTTTAAAGCACCTATTTTTATGGATATTGACAATTTTTTTTATCTTCGAACTAACTTTTCTCGTAAAAATAAATAGTTTATCGAGTAAAATGTTGCAACGGTTAAATTGCCTCGAGCTTTTTCGGGCTCTTTCCCGTGAAATGAACTTTAGCCATGCGGATTCCAAAGGGATTTGACAGCATTAATTACCATTTAAAACAGGTTTACGATGCGCTGACGATACTTTTCTCCACCCTTGGCAATTTTGTCGATCGATTCCTGCTTAGAATTCGTTCGGGATGTTTCTTATCTGTATCAAAGAAATTTCAATCTTCCTGTTAAAACATGAAAACTTTAGTTTGGTCTGTCAAGGCTGAAATGGCTTTAAATGGCCGAAAACATGAAAACTTTAGCTGATCAATGATCTCAGATACCGTTCCAAGGAGTCAACCTGAGGGCCAGCGGCCGTACGCCCCGGCAATGCTCTTGTCGAATTCGAGTCAGGTAACCGTAATTAAATTATCCATCTCTCTCTTCATTTTTATTTATTTTTTTACCATCATCTCATAAATTCTGTTCAATTATTACCACGTAAACGTGAAAATAAATTTTCTATATAATTTTGAAACCATTTTCGATAAGAAAAGCACCCCTTTCTAGCCTGATTTCGAAACATTTTCGACAAGTAAGACCCTTTTCAGCCCGATTTTGACCCCAAAAGACCATTTTAGCCTAATTTTGAACCATTTTAGCGTGATTTTGAACCATTTTTGACAAGAAGACCATTCCAGATGAATTTTGACCCATTTTGACAAGAAAAGACCCTTTTTCGGCCAGATTTGGACCACTTTTCGACTAGAGAAGACACTTTTCAGCCTTATTTTGACCCATTTTTTCGACAAGAAAGACCCTTTTCGGCCGGATTTTGACCCGTTTTCGACAAGAAAAGACCCTTTTAGGCCAGATTTTGACCCATTTTCGAAAAGAAAAGACCCTTTTCGGCAAATTTTAAACCATTTTTCGACAAGAGAAGACTCTTTCGGCCAGATTTTGAACCATTTTCGACAAGAGGGTGTTGTAGTCGAGGAACTCGTAGGCTTCTAGTAAAGGGAGGACTTTCAGGTACTCTCGCCAATCCGGTCTAGTTAGCTACTTGGGTAGCGTGAAAGCCTCCGCATTGGGAAGGTCCCCGGTTCGATCCTACCGACTGACCTTGTATTTTTTCCTGAGGTACTACGTATATTATATACCCTACCGACTGACCCTGTATTTTTCCTGAGGTACTACGTTTATTATATTGGCGACGAGGATGGGATACTCGACTGGTTTAGGCAGCTATTGCCCGGCAGATATTGCCGTCACGGTCCGAGGGGGCAGCTATTGCCTGGCAGCCATTGCCGTCCCGGACTGTAGTCAATCAGATGTACCTTGGGAAAAATGAGGGGGAGATGGTGTTGTAGTCGAGAACTCCGTAGGCCTTCTAGTAAAAGGGGAGGACTTCAGGTACTTGAGAATCCGGTCTAGCAACTTGGGTAGCGTGAAAGACTCCCATTGTGAAGGTCCCGGTTCGATCCTACCGACTGGCCCTGTATTTTTTCCTGAGGTACTACGTCCTATTATAGAGAAGACCCTTTTCGGCCAGATTTTGAGCCATTTTCGACAAGAAAAGACCCTTTTCGGCCGGATTTTGACCCGTTTTCGAAAGAAAGACCCTTTAGGCCAGATTTTGACCCATTTTCGAAAAGAAAAAGACCCTTTTCGGCCAAATTTTAAACCTTTCGACAAGAGAAGACTCTTTTCGGCAGATTTTGAACCTTTTCGACAAGAGAAGACCCTTTTCGCAGATTTTGAGCCATTTTCGACAAGAAAGACCTTTTCAGACAGATTTTGTCCCATTTTCGACAAGAAAAGACCCTTTTCGCCGATTTTGACCCATTTTCGACAGAGACCTTTTCGGCAGATTTTGACCATTTTTGACAAGAAAAGACCCTTTCCAGACAGATTTCGACCCATAAGCCCTTTTCGGCAGATTTGTGACCCATTTTTCGACAAGAAAAGACCCTTTTCGGGCAGATTTTGACACCATTTTTGACAAGAAAGAAACTTTTTTGCCAGATTTTGACCCATTTTGACAAGAAAAGATCTTTTTCAGACAGATTTTGTACCCATTTTCGACAAGAAAAGACCCTTTTCGGCCAGATTTTGAACCATTTTTCCACAAGAGAAGACCCTTTTTCGGCCGGATTTTTGACCCATTTTCGACAGAAAAGACCCTTTCGGCGGATTTTTACCCATTTTCGACAAGAAAGACCCTTTTAGGCCAGATTTGAACCATTTTTGACAAGAAAATACCTTTCCAGACAATTTTCGACCCATAAGACCCTTTTCAGCAATTTGACCCATTTTCGACAAGAAAGACCCTTTTAGGCCAGATTTTGAAACCATTTTTGACAAGAAAAGAACCCTTTCCAGACAGATTTCGACCATAAGACCTTTTCACCAGATTTTGACCCATTTTCGACAAGAAAAGACCCTTTTCGGCCAGATTTTGACCCATTTTCGACCAAAAAAAGACCCTTTTCGGCCAGATTTTAAACCATTTTCGACAAGAGAAGACCCTTTTCGGCCAGATTTTGACCCATTTTCGACAAGAAAAGACCTTTTTCAGACAGATTTTGACCCATTTTCGACAAGAAAAGACCCTTTTCGGCCAGATTTTGACCCATTTTCGAAAAGAAAACACCCTTTTCGGCCAGATTTTGAACCATTTTCCACAAGAGAAGACCCTTTTCGGCCGGATTTTGACCCATTTTCGACAAGAAAAGACCCTTTTCGGTCGGATTTTGAACCCATTTTCGATAAGAAAGACCTTTTCGGCCAGATTTTGAACCATTTTTGACAAAAAGACCCTTTCCAGACGATTTCGACCCATAAGACCCTTTCGGCCAGATTTTGACCCATTTTCGACAATAAAAGACCCTTTCGGCAGATTTTGAACCATTTTCGACAAGAGAAGACCCTTTCAGCCGGATTTTGACCCATTCTCGACAAGAAAAGACCCTTTCGGCCGATTTTGACCCATTTTCGACAAGAAAGATCCTTTTCGACCAGATTTTGAACCATTTTCGACAAGAGAAGACCCTTTTCTGCCGGATTTTTGACCCATTCTCGACAAGAAAGACCCTTTTCGGCCGGATTTTGACCCATTTTTCGACAAGAAAGACCCTTTTCGACAGATTTTGACCATTTCGACAATAAAAGACCCTTTCCAGAACAGATTTCGACCCATTTCGGACACATAAGACCCTTTTCGGCAGATTTTGAACCTTTTTCGACCAAAAAAGACCCTTTTAGACAACAATCCATTTCTAACCCAAAAAAGCATTCAATTTCATCCATCAAAAACGCCCAAAAATTACTTCATCATCTTTAACCTTAAAAAACCTCATTTTATAGATTTTCGCGCGGAGGAGACCCTCGAGAAGGTCTCGAACTCAACGATTGGCCATAAAGGGAGCTTATGGCCGCCTCTCTTCCAGAAAGTTGTGTATGATAAGTTTCCACGTTTTTTAACAAAAAATATTATATTTTCAACCTGTACAGTACCTTCGTTTTATGAATACTTACTTAAAAACCATATATATAATAATATTACGACTAATGATAATAATTAATTTATAAACCTAAATAATTATTCTTTTTTTAAATGTTTCTGAGCATCGCGTTTGGTTCAATGAAGGAAAGAAATTGCTTGAAAAAGAAGAAAAGTTAAGGATTTATCGTTCGGTGCAATCTAAAGGAAATATCGAGGTCAAAGGAAATAAATAAGAAACCAATGGCAGAATATGACGAGTAAGAAGGATAAAATAGCAACAGGTGGGAGTTTATCATCATTTCAGTCTCCTCACAGATGTTCTTTTATTAAAATCAGTAATTTCCTCCTTCTTACAAGCCAAACATTATGATTTATATGCTTTGTAGGTATAGTCCAGTCGCCAGAGCAAAAAAAAAGGGGTTTGCTGGTAGAAATTGGGAACGTAACGACACTTTTACAGTTTGTTCAGGGGCTATGGTGGGATGACTCTCTTAATTTTTCGAACTCGAGAAACCTGTGCTACCTCAGGAGGGGCGAAAAACCAAGCTGATTTTCGGTTTTTTGCCTATAAGTCCTAAACTAAGCGTTTTATGACAAAACACACTCTATTCAATATTGTAGGGCATACAATTTTCAACAATTTTTAACTTAATAAATTTTCCCGTAACCTTACTGCTTATCGAGATACGCCCTATCAAAGTTTTGAGAATTTCAAAAAACAGATGGTTTAGGCCCTCTGACAGATGGTATTTTAAATACTAATTTTTGGGTCATATCTGACATAAGAAGACATAAAAATCATCGTCAGCCATTTGAAAGTGGTTGAGAAGGGGTGGCAGACGGCCAGCTTCAGGCTGACGGTGGTTTGATTTTCCACTTTAGTAAGCTTTACGGGAGAACGCCAAGTCCCAGCAAGTCCGATTAGTCTCATTTTAAAGTCAATTTAATTCTAAGGACGAATACTAAGAGTCAAATTTCGCTCTCGTTTATGGTTTGGAGTGGTAAGGCTTTGACTTTGAAAAATTTCCAATATTTTCACATTGTGTCATACTTTTAGTGGTGCTACGGAAAACGCTGAGTCCCAGCAAGTCCGGATTAGTCTCATTTTAAAGGTAATTTAATTACTAAGGACGATACTAAGAGTCAAATTTCGCTATTTTTATGGTTTCGAAATGGTCAACAAAAACATAAATTACTTTGTCTAGATCGCGAAATTCTCGTTTCACTAATCGCTGACTGCTTCCAAACCACAAAAGATAGCGAATTTGACTTTAGTATCCGTCCTTAGCAATTAAATTACCTTTAAAATGAGACTAATCCGGACTTGCTAGGACTCAGCGTTTTCCCGTAGCACCACTAAATGTATGCACAATGTGAAAATATTGGAAATTTTTCAAAGTTCAAAGCCTTACCACTTCCAAACCATAAACGAGAGCGAAATTTGACTCTTAGTATTCGTCCTTAGTAATTAAATTGACTTTAAAATGAGACTAATCGGACTTGCTGGACTTGGCGTTCTCCCGTAAAGCTTACTAAAGTGAAATCAAACCACCGTCAGCCTGACGCTGGCGTCTGCCACCCCTTCTCAACCACTTTCAAATGGCTGACGATGATTTTTATGTCTTCTTATGTCAACCCAAAATTAGTATTTAAAATACCATCTGTCAGAGGACCTAAACCATCTGTTTTTTGAATTCTCAAACTTTGATAGGGCGTATCTCGATAAGCAGTAAGGTTACGGGAAAATGTATTAAGTTAAAAATTGTTGAAAATTGTATGCCCTACAATATTGAATAGAGTGTGTTTTGTCATAAAACGCTTAGTTTAGGACTTATAGGCAAAAAACCGAAATCAGATTGGTTTTTCGCCCCTCCTGAGGGTAGCACAGGTTTCTCGAGTTCGAAAAATTAAGAGGTCATCCCACCATAGCCCTAACAACTGTAAAAGTGTCGTTAAGTCCCAATTTCTACCAGCAAACCCCCTGCTCTGGCGACTGGACTATACCTACAAAGCATATAAATCATAATGTTTGGCTTGTAGAAGGAGGAATACTGATTTTATAAAAGAACATCTGTGAGGAGACTGAAATGATGATAAACTCCCACCTGTTGCTATTTTATCCTTCTTTACTCGTCATATTCTGCCCATTGGTTTCTTATTTTATTTCCTTTGACCTCGATATTTCCTTTAGATTGCACCGAACGATAAATCCTTAACTTTTCTTCTTTTTCAAGCAATTTTCTTTCCTTCATTGAAACCCAAACGCGATGCTCAGAAACATTTAAAAAAAAAGAATAATTATTTAGGTTTATAAATTAATTATTATCATTAGTCGTAATATTATTATATATATGGTTTTTTAAGTTAAGTATTCATAAAACGAAGGTACTGTACAGGTTGAAAATATAATATTTTTTTGTTAAAAACGTGGAAACTTATCATACACAACTTTCTGGAAGAGAGGCGGCCATAAGCTTCTCCTTTATGGCCAATCCGTTGAGTTCGAGACCTTCTCGAGGGTCTCCTCCGCCGCGAAAAATCTATAAAATGAGGTTTTTTAAGGTTAAAGATGATGAAGTAATTTTTGGGCGTTTTTGATGGATGAAATTGAATGCTTTTTTGGGTAGAAATTGGATTTGTTGTCTAAAAAGGGTCTTTTTTGGTCGAAAATGGTTCAAAATCTGGCCGAAAAGGGTCTTATGTGTCGAAATGGGTCGAAATCTGTCTGGAAAGGGTCTTTTCTTGTCGAAAATGGTTCAAAATCTGGTCGAAAGGGTCCTTCCTGTCGAAAATGGGTCAAAATCCGGCGAAAGGGTCTTTTCTTGTCGAGAATGGGTCAAAATCCGGCAGAAAAGGTCTTTTCTTGTCGAAAATGGTTCAAAATCTGGTCGAAAAGGGTCTTTCTTGTCGAAAATGGGTCAAAATCCGGCCGAAAAGGGTCTTTTCTTGTCGAGAATGGGTCAAAATCCGGCTGAAAAGGGTCTTCTCTTGTCGAAAATGGTTCAAAATCTGGCCGAAAAGGGTCTTTTCTTGTCGAAAATGGGTCAAAATCTGGCCGAAAAGGGTCTTATGGGTCGAAATCTGTCTGGAAAGGGTCTTTTCTTGTCAAAAATGGTTCAAAATCTGGCCGAAAAGGGTCTTTCTTATCGAAAATGGGTCAAAATCCGACCGAAAAGGGTCTTTTCTTGTCGAAAATGGGTCAAAATCCGGCCGAAAAGGGTCTTCTCTTGTGGAAAATGGTTCAAAATCTGGCCGAAAAGGGTGTTTTCTTTTCGAAAATGGGTCAAAATCTGGCCGAAAAGGGTCTTTTCTTGTCGAAATGGTCAAATCTGTCTGAAAAAGGTCTTTTCTTGTCGAAAATGGGTCAAAATCTGGCCGAAAAGGGTCTTCTCTTGTCGAAAATGGTTTAAAATCTGGCCGAAAAGGGTCTTTTTTTGGTCGAAAATGGGTCAAAATCTGGCCGAAAAGGGTCTTTTCTTGTCGAAAATGGGTCAAAATCTGGCTGAAAAGGGTCTTATGGGTCGAAATCTGTCTGGAAAGGGTCTTTTCTTGTCAAAAATGGTTCAAAATCTGGCCTAAAAGGGTCTTTCTTGTCGAAAATGGGTCAAAATCTGGCTGAAAGGGTCTTATGGTCGAAATCTGTCTGGAAAGGGTATTTTCTTGTCAAAAATGGTTCAAAATCTGGCCTAAAAGGGTCTTTCTTGTCGAAAATGGGTAAAAATCCGGCCGAAAAGGGTCTTTTCTTGTCGAAAATGGGTCAAAATCCGGCCGAAAAGGGTCTTCTCTTGTGGAAAATGGTTCAAAATCTGGCCGAAAAGGGTCTTTTCTTGTCGAAAATGGGTCAAAATCTGTCTGAAAAAGATCTTTTCTTGTCCAAAATGGGTCAAAATCTGGCCGAAAAGGGTCTTTTCTTGTCGAAAATGGGTCAAAATCTGGCCGAAAAGGGTCTTTTCTTGTCGAAAATGGGTCAAAATCTGGCCGAAAAGGGTCTTATGGGTCGAAATCTGTCTGGAAAGGGTCTTTTCTTGTCAAAAATGGTTCAAAATCTGGCCGAAAAGGGTCTTTCTTGTCGAAAATGGGTCAAAATCCGGCCGAAAAGGGTCTTTTCTTGTCGAAAATGGGACAAAATCTGTCTGAAAAAGGTCTTTTCTTGTCGAAAATGGCTCAAAATCTGGCCGAAAAGGGTCTTCTCTTGTCGAAAATGGTTCAAAATCTGGCCGAAAAGAGTCTTCTCTTGTCGAAAATGGTTTAAAATTTGGCCGAAAAGGGTCTTTTCTTTTCGAAAATGGGTCAAAATCTGGCCTAAAAGGGTCTTTTCTTGTCGAAAACGGGTCAAAATCCGGCCGAAAAGGGTCTTTTCTTGTCGAAAATGGCTCAAAATCTGGCCGACAAGGGTCTTCTCTATAATAGACGTAGTACCTCAGGAAAAATACAGGGCCAGTCGGTAGGATCGAACCCGGGACCTTCACAATGGGAGTCTTTCACGCTACCCAAGTTTGCTAGACCCGGATTCTCAAGTACCTGAAAGTCCTCCCCTTTACTAGAAGGCCTACGAGTTCCTCGACTACAACACATCTCCCCCTCATTTTTCCCAAGGTACATCTGATTGACTACAGTCCGGACGGCAATGGCTGCCAGGCAATAGCTGCCCCCTCCGGACCGTGACGGCCAATATCTGCCGGCAATAGCTGCCTAAACCAGTCGAGTATCCCATCCTCGTCGCCAATATAATAAACGTAGTACCTCAGGAAAAAATACAGGGTCAGTCGTAGGGTATATAATATACGTAGTACCTCAGGAAAAAATACAAGGTCAGTCGGTAGGATCGAACCCGGGACCTTCCCAATGGGAGGCTTTCACGCTACCCAGTAGCTAACTAGACCCGGATTGGCGAGTACCTGAAAGTCCTCCCCTTTACTAGAAGGCCTACGAGTTCCTCGACTACAACACCCTCTTGTCGAAAATGGTTCAAAATCTGGCCGAAAAGAGTCTTCTCTTGTCGAAAATGGTTTAAAATTTGGCCGAAAAGGGTCTTTTCTTTTCGAAAATGGGTCAAAATCTGGCCTAAAAGGGTCTTTTCTTGTCGAAAACGGGTCAAAATCCGGCCGAAAAGGGTCTTTTCTTGTCGAAAATGGGTCAAAATCCGGCTGAAAAGGGTCTTCTCTTGTCGAAAATGGTTCAAAATCTGGCCGAAAAGGGTCTTTTCTTGTCAAAATGGGTCAAAATCAGTCTGGAAATGGTCTTTTCTTGTCGAAAATGGTTCAAAATCACGCTAAAATGGTTCAAAATTAGGCTAAAATGGGTCTTTTGGGTCAAAATCGGGCTGAAAAGGGTCTTTACTTGTCGAAAATGGTTCGAAATCAGGCTAGAAAGGGGTCTTTTCTTATCGAAAATGGTTCAAAATTATATAGAAAATTTATTTTAACGTTTACGTGGTAATAATTGAACAGAATTTATGAGATGATGGTAAAAAAATAAATAAAAATGAAGAGAGATGGATAATTTAATTACGGTTACCTGACTCGAATCGGACCAAGAGCATTTGCCCGGGGCGTACGGCGCTGGCCCTTCAGGTTGACTCCTTGGAACGGTATCTGAGAAAAAAAAAAATCATTGATCAGCTAAAGTTTTCATTTTCGGCCATTTAAAGCCATTTCAGCCTTGACAGACCAAACTAAAGTTTTCATGTTTTAACCAGGAAGATTGAAATTTCTTGATACAGATAAGAAACATCCCGAACGAATTCTAAGCAGGAATCGATCGACAAAATTGCCAAGGGTGGAGAAAAGTATCGTCAGCGCATCGTAAACCTGTTTTAAATGGTAATTAATGCTGTCAAATCCCTTTGGAATCCGCATGGCTAAAGTTCATTTCACGGGAAAGAGCCCGAAAAAGCCTCGAGGCAATTTAACCGTTGCAACATTTTACTCGATTAACTATTTATTTTTACGAGAAAAGTTAGTTCGAAGATAAAAAAATTGTCAATATCCATAAAAATAGGTGCTTTAAAGTTTCAATAGTTTTGAAAGCTCCCGATAGATGCCATCAGATGGACGTAATCACAGTGGCGGCTCGTACTCTGATCCTCAGGGAGTGCACAAATAATAAAAAATACTAAAAAAGTTTGTGGGGGGGCAGTGGGATGATGAGCTTTTCTTAGCTTTTTCCGATGTACTATTTCCGAGGTCGCAGATTTGAATTTTCTTCTCGATTGTCAGTCGAGACATAATTTTTGATAATGTAACTCACCGAATTGTTCATCAATAGGTCAATATTAAAAGAAAAACGAAGAGTAAAATCACTAAAAGAAAACAACGTTAAAACCTTCAACAAAGGTGGAGGAATACAACGGGACGAATTCGAAACTGCCCCGAATCAGCGCCCCTGGCGGAGGAGCAGTACACTTCCAGTGCTCCTCGGCGATCTATTCCTCGACCCTGATTGGCCAATTCAATATCCCCACTATTTTTGCGTAAAACTCATCCAACTCATTCATACGGATCGGATCGGAGCACATCAACTTTGTGCACCACGAGCTGTCCCATGGTTATAAGACGGTGTTTATAAGATGTAAGAACGATAAGAAAGACAACCCCATCGATGTTTACGTTTACCCATGTTATTTCCCGTTCCCGCGTAGATTTAAATTTAAAATTCCAATTAAAATTTTAAATTTTTTTAAATTTAATTTTGGAAAAAAATAATAATTACAAAAAAAAATATTTCAAGCTCCTATCACGAGCCGCCACTGCGTAATCAATTGGGAAGAGTTAAAATCAGCCAGAAAAACAGGTTTGCCAACATAAACCTCGATAAAAATTAAAACATTCTATAGTTTTTTTTATATTCTAAAGCATCCTGATCATATTAGAGCTTAATATCTGTCTCAAAAGTAGCGATAAACCGTCAGCGCCATAATCATTCTAAGAGTGATGGCTCTAATGACTAATAACTTAAGAGTGGTGACAAATTTTAATAAACATTGATATTATGCGTTTTTAAAACAAAAGAAATTTAAGTTTTCTAGGCTACAAAACAGTAAAGGAGGGGAAAAAATCTCTCCAGAGGTATCCAACTTGCTGAATATTGGCTGGGAGCAATGCTCGCGAGGGGAAAAAAATGCCCCTCCAGAGTTTTCCATTTGCGGAGAGGTTTGCGAGTTAATTTTTTGATCGTTTGGCGGAATTTGCTTGTCAGTTCGGGCTGGCTGGCGGAATTTTCCTAAATGAAACGAACCCAAAGGTCAAGTTCTCACAATGGTTTCTAGGAGCGAGTAATTTTTTTCTCGTGCTTTATAACCAAGTGACGAGAAATGGCTTATAAACTTTTCATATAAACAAAGGGCTTTTTGAGGGAGTTGAGGGCAACGCGTAACAATGAGTTAGTTATAAGAGGCTTATGGTCGTGAAGTCGGGACCAGGGGACGTGGATTATCAAAATTATCGGAACCAATTAAAAAATTTTTTTTTCTTCCCTATTAAAACCCTCATATTGAGACCAGCCAGCTACTTCCAAAATGAGAACAATTCACCGAAATTTAAAATTTAATCTCAATTTCAAGTAGATCTTTCCGTATCCGTTTTCATAAAAAAGGTAGATCTTCCAGTATCCGTACTCCTAAAAAAGGTAGATCTCCGGTTTTAGTACTCATAAAACAGGTAGATCTCTAATTTTCGTACTCCTAAAACAGGTAGATCTCTAGTTTTCGTACTCCTAAAACAGGTAGATCTCCTGTTTTCGTACAAATATAACAAGTAGATCTTTCTGTTTTCGTACAAATAAAACAAGTAGATCTTTCTGTTTCCGTACTCCTAAAACAGGTTGATCTTTCCGTTTCCTTACACCTAAAACAGGTAGATCTTTCTATTTCTGTACTCCTAAAAAAGGTAGATCTCCTGTTTTCGATCTCATAGAACATATAGATCTTTATTTTTCCGTACTCATAAAACAGGTAGATCTTTCTGTTTAAGTACTCATAAAACAGGTAGATCTTTCTGTTTCCGTACTCTTAAAACAGGTAGATCTCCTGTTTCCGTACTACTAAAACAGGTAGATCTTTCTTTTTCCGTACTCATGAAACGGGTAGATCTCCTGTTTTCTTAGGCCTAAAACAGGTCTAGTTTTCGTACAAATAAAACAAGTAGATCTTTCTGTTTCCGTAATCAACAGGTAGATCTTTTTGTTTCCGTAATCAACAGGTAGATCTTTCTGTTTCCGTACTCCTAAAACAGGTTGATCTTTTCATTTCCTTACTCTTAAAACAGGTAGATCTTTCTATTTCTGTACTCCTAAAACAGGTAGATCTCCTGTTTTCGTACTCATAAAACAGGTAGATCTTTCTTTTTCCGTACTCATAAAACAGGTAGATCTTTCTGTTTCCGTACTCCTAAAACAGGTAGATCTCCTGTTTCCGTACTCCTAAAACAGGTAGATCTCCTGTTTCCGTACTCCTAAAACAGGTTGATCTTTCCGTTTC
The DNA here is from genome assembly GCA_018703685.1 of Orius laevigatus. Lineage (NCBI taxonomy): Eukaryota > Metazoa > Arthropoda > Insecta > Hemiptera > Anthocoridae > Orius > Orius laevigatus. Next base: position 21,792 of record JAGWEN010000588.1, on the reverse strand, counting down.
CATACACCTAAAACAGGTAGATCTTTCTGTTTCCGTACTCCTAAAACAGGTAGATCTTTCTATTTCGGTACTCCTAAAACAGGTAGATCTCCTGTTTTCGTACTCATAAAACAGGTAGATCTTTTTTTTTCCGTACTCATTAAACAGGTAGATCTTTCTGTTTCCGTACTCCTAAAACAGGTAGATCTCCTGTTTCCGTACTCCTAAAACAGATAGAATTTTCTCACCGAATTTCGCCGGTATTATATCAGGATCTTTCTCGTCCGCGTCTTTGATCTGCTGCTTGGCGCTGTAGGTGGAGGCGGTCGGCTTTTTACACTGCATCGCCGGCGAATTGTGCTTCGACATCCTCATCTTGGCGACGAAAATAACGACGATGAGAAGAAACGTGATGGCTGCCCCTCCGATCACTCCTAGAAGCGGAGGCGTCCCGACATCCGTATTTTCACCTGTTGACATCACAAATCATTAACAGATGATTTATTTTTTATTTATTTATTTTTTTTTATTTTTTTTTTATGGGGGCGGGGCGGAACGCTGCCTCCAACACGTTTAAAGAGGATGGCGAATAAAATAGGGGTTTGGTGTAATCTGTGTGTAAGAGGCTGTGCTTGGAGAGCGGAGGCGGCGGTGCAACTAATTAGTTAAGTACAACAGTAAGTATTGATGAAGTTTGGAATTATTTCGAGTAGGTAGGAGGATGGGTAGGGATGCGGCCTCTACTACCGTGGGAACAGCCAACTGGTCCCCAAAGCGCTAAAGATTACAAGCTTACGAAAGTTACTCATCCAACTTATATGACAACGAGGTTCGGGAAGTTAGTCTCTGTGCTTACTTGAAGGGACTTGCGGCCTCAAACCTGCCAACATTTCTCCGTTAATTACTCAACCATCTACAGGAAATAAACTGTAATTTGACGAGCCTGGAGAGGCGACGAGGGAGGAAGAGAGTGAGAAGTTCCTCACAGAGAACATTTCACATCTTCCTTTTGAGACAAAGTCTCGCGTTTTACCTATTGTCGAAACGTCCTCCTTTAATTAAAAGTCGACTTTCATCCATCCACAATCATTCTAACTTTCTCAAAAAGAAAGTACATATTACCCTCAAACCCTGCATTTTGGGAAGGTGTCAAGGAGACCCCATAGGGTCAATCTGACCTTTCATCTTTATCGAACGAAAGAAAAGACCCTTTTAAGCCAGATTTTGACTTTTTTTTTCTTTCAAAAGACACTTTCTAGACATATTTTATCCCTTTTCGAGAAGAAAATACCCTTTTCATCCTCATTTTGAACCTTTTTTGATAAGAAAAGACCCTTTTAAGCCAGATTTTGACCTTTTTAGACAAAGAAAGACACATTTTAGAAAGATTTTGACCCTTTTAGACAAGAAAAGACAATTTAAAGCCAGATATTGACCCTTATTTGACAAGTAAAGACCCATTTCAGCCTAATTTTGAAGCTTTTTTGATAAGAAAATACACTTTTCAGCCAGATTTTGATCATTTTTGACAAGAAAAGACCCTTTTTAGCCTGATTTGGACCCTTTTCGACAAGAAAATACCCTTTACAGCCAGATTATGACCCTTTTTTGACAAGAAAATGCCCTTTTCATCCTCATTTTGGACCTTTTTTGATAAGAAAAGACCCTTTTAAGCCAGATTTTGACCTTTATAGACAAAGAAAGACATATTTTAGACAGATTTTGACCCTTTTTGACAAGAAAAGACAATTTAAAGCCAGATATTGACCCTTATTTGACAAGTAAAGACCCATTTCAACCTAATTTTGAACCTTTTTTTTTGACAAGAAAATACACGTTTCAGCCAGATTTTGACCACTTTTGACAAGGAAAGACCCTTTTTAGCCTGATTTGGACCCTTTTCGACAAGAAAAGACCCTTTACAGCCAGACTATGACCCTTTTTTGACAAGAAAATACCCTTTTCATACCAATTTGGACCTTTTTTGATAAGAAAAGACCCTTTTAAGCCAGATTTTGACCTTTTTAGACAAAGAAAGACACATTTTAGACAGATTTTGACCCTTTTTGACAAGAAATGACAATTTACAGCCAGATATTGACCCTTATTTGACAAGTAAAGACCCATTTCAGCCTAATTTTGAAGCTTTTTTTGATAAGAAAATAAATTTTCCAGCCAGATTTTGACCATTTTTGACAAGGAAAGACTCTTTTCAGCCAGACTTGACCCTTTTTTTGACAAGAAAATACACGTTTCACCCAGATTTTTACCATTTTTGACAAGGAAAGACCCTTTTCAGCCCTAGGACCCTTTTTTTTTTTGACAAGAAAAAACCCATTTCAACCTAATTTAGAACCTTTTTTCACAAGAAAATGCACCTTTCAGCCAGATTTTGACCATTTTTGACAGGGAAAGACCCATTTTAGCCAGATTTTGACCTTTTTCGACAGGAAAAGACCCTTTTTAGCAAGACTATGACCCTTTTTGACAAGAAAAGACCCATTTTAACCTAATTTAGAACCTTTTTTGACAAGAAAATACACCTTTCAGCCAGATTTTGACAATTTTTGACAAGGAAAGACCCTTTTTAGCCTGATTTGGACCCTTTTCTACAAGAAAAGACCCTTTTCAGCCAGACTAGGACCCTTTTTTTGACAAGAAAAGACCCATTTCAACCTAATTTTGAACCTTTTTTTGACAAGAAAAAGCGTTTCAGCCAGATTTTGACCATTTTTGACAAAGAAAGACCCTTTTCAGCAAGACTATGACCCTTTTTTGACAAGAAAATACACGTTTCAGCCAGATTTTGACCACTTTTGATAAGAAAAGACACTTTTTAGCCTGATTTGGACCCTTTTCGACAAGAAAAGACCCTTTAAGGCCAGACTATGACCCTTTTTTGAAAAGAAAATAGACGTTTCAGCCAGATTTTGACCATTTTTGACAAAAAAAGACCCTTTTAGCCTGATTTGGACCCTTTTCGACAAGAAAAGACCCTTTTCAGCCAGACTATGACCCTTTTTTTCGAAGAAAAGACCCTTTTCAAACAGTTTCTTTCCCTTTTTGGAGCTCCCACTTCCATAACTAACCAGACCTTTTTATGCACATTTTTTACTCAAAAAATGAAAACGAAACTCTTCATTTTTAAAATAAGAACACAAAACATATCCCACAACGCTCAGCTATTTTTTCGAAATTCTCACGTCTGCACCTTTCTCAGGTACCAAAATTAGGGCAAGGTGAGTAAAATGTAACAATTTTTTTTTTTTAGAGTCCAAAATAATTCTGAAAAGCATAAAATAAAAACAAATTCCAAACAACCTTCAGGTTTGCATAATGTTGTAAAAGGCGTCGATATTCTAAGTCCATAGACTTACTCGCATCAAAACTTTTTCCTGTCCTCTCTTTTTCGTTCGCATTTTCTCAAAAATTCAAGGAAAAACCTCTTAAAGGAACAGCTCATTTATATTCATAAGGGCATTGATAGGAAGGTTCACCTCCTCCCCCCTCCCACCTCTCCCCCACCCCCCCTATCCGATACCTTACTCTCGTAAACCCTTGTTGGTTAAGTCCCAACACCCACGTGGACCGATCAGGCCCTATATCGAACGTAAAATAAATTATTCGACCTAAATACACTCCAAAAACATGAAAATTCCTTAATTAACATAAATGTCAAAAACTTAAAAAAAAAATTAATAGGAAATTAAATTTTTTTTATCATTTTATAAAATTCTATGTCAAACACTTAACAAAAAAGTTAATTAAAAAGTGGAAGGGGGGAAAAAAAAAGTTTGCAAAAAATTACTCGAAATCCAAACAATTCCCGTAACTTCCTCACCTTGCAGTTAATTCTTTTACTAACTTTCTTGGGAACTCTTAATTTAATTTCGGATACGCGAAAGCATATATAATGAACGTAGAATTAAAATTTAAACAAATAAATAAACAAAGATTGAAGGGAAATCGAATTAAAGACACAAAGAAAGTTTCAGGAATTCTGCTTTCGTTTATTTATTTGGTTCCAATCGGATGGGTGGTTTTCTTACAAATATCGATTTTTGGGTGGGGGGGGGGACGCTGCCACACTCCTATCCCTAATCTCCTAATGTGGTGATGGTGATCGGACATGTAGCACACGTACAATCTCCTTTTAGCGGATTTCCGGAGGAAAGCAGGCTATTGGGGCCGGCCTCACGGCGGCTTTCGGCTTAGAGGCTTATATATTCGTGATCAGGACGATCTCCTGATCACGAAAATATAGGTGATTCCCAAACTTGGCGATATTTTCAAATTGTAATGATTTTCAAAAAAATAAAAACATGGCGACCTATATAAATGTATTCTAAAACTAAAATTCAAATGAAATTTTTCAAAAAAACTGACGGTTTTTTCAGGAAATTGGAGAGAAAAAAAAAACCGCACCTGTTCTTTTTTGGGGATCCTTCAACGTGATTTCTTCGAGGTTGACCGGTGAGCTCCTTCCTTTCGAGTTCAACGAGAAAATGGATAGTTTGAGCGGTACGTCCATTTCGAGATCGGTAAGGAGGAAATATGGGGTCTCCGGAGCGGTCACGTTGAACCTCGGACTTGTCGCAGTTCCGACGAAAAGCTCGAGGACGAAAACCTGCGGGAGGCCACCGTCCGAGCCCGGTATGCACCACACCACCAGCGAGCTTGTCGTCTCGTTCCCAAGCGTACAGTTCCTCACCGGATAGGGTTTACCTGCAACGGATTTTTTAACGATATATACACGCTGTTCGGAAATACATAGATAATTGTTGGGAGAGCGTTAAAAAGGCGTTGTATCTAAACCCCCCTTAATTTTAAACAAAGAATTGATCGGTATATTTAAAAACGCGTTTCGATAAACAGGGTGCCCCAAACAGAACCTAACTTCGTTATTTCAAATGAGAATGTATGTATATTATATATTGTATGTTGTTGTATGTTAACTGTGGAAAACTGTGGGAAAAAATAATAAAAAATGTTGTTGTTGTATGTTGTTGTATGTTGTTCCATGTTGCCGTATGTTGTTGCATGTTGCCGTATGTTGCCGCATTTGGTCATATGTTGTCGTATGTTGTTGCATGTTGTTGCATCCGTATGTTGTCGTATGTTGTCGTATGTTGCCGTATGTTGCCGTATGTTGCCGTATGTTGTCGTATGTTGTGGAATGTTGACGTATGTTGTTGCATGTTGGTGTATGTTTTTGTATGTTGTTGTATGGTGCTGAATGTTGTTGTATGTTGTTGCATGTTGTTACATGATGTTGTATGTTGTTGCATGTTGTCACATGGTGTATGTCGCATGGTGCATGTCGTATGTAGTATGTCGTATACGGTATATCGTATGTCGTACATCGTACGTCGTATATCGTATGTCGTATGTCGTACGTCTTATATCGTGTATCGTACGTCGTATATCGTATGTCGTACATCGTACGTCGTATATCGTATGTCGTATGTCTTACGTCGTGTATCGTATGTCGTATGTCGTATATCGTGTATCGTATGTCGTATATCGTATGTCGTATATCATATGTCGTATGTCGTATGTCGTATGTCGTATATCGTATGTCGTATGTCGTATGTCTTATGTCATATGTCGAATGTCATATGTCGAATGTCGTATGTAGTATGTCGTATATCGTATATCGTATGTCGTATGTCGTATATCGTATGTCGTATATCGTATATCGTATATCGTACGTCGTATGTCGTATATCGTATGTCGTATGTCGTATGTCGAATGTCGTATGTAGTATGTCGTATATCGTATGTCGTATAACGTACGTCGTATATTGTATGTCGTATATCGTATGTCGTACTCGTTTATCGTATGTCGTACATCGTACGTCGTATATCGTATGTCGTATGTCTTACGTCGTGTATCGTATGTCGTATGTCGTATATCGTGTATCGTATGTCGTATATCGTATGTCGTATATCGTATAACGTATGACGTATATCGTATGTCGTATGTCGTATATCGTATGTCGTATGTCGTATGTCGTATATCGTATGTCGTATGTCTTATGTCATATGTCGAATGTCATATGTCGAATGTCATATGTCGAATGTCGTATGTAGTATGTCGTATATCGCATGTCGTATAACGTATGTCGTATATGGTATGTCGTATATCCTATGTCGTATATCGTATGTCGTATGTCGTATATCGTATGTCGAATGTCATATGTCGAATGTCGTATGTAGTATGTCGTATATCGTATGTCGTACGTCGTATATCGTACGTCGTATATCGTATGTCGTATGTCTTACGTCGTGTATCGTAGGTCGTATGTCGTATATCGTGTATCGTATGTCGTATATCGTATGTCGTATAACGTATGACGTATATCGCATGTCGTATGTCGTATGTCGTATATCGTATGTCGTATATCGTATGTCGTATATCGTTTGTCGTATATCGTATATCGTATATCGTATGTCGTATGTCGTATATCGTATATCGTACGTCGTATGTCGTATATCGTATGTCGTATATCGTATATTGTATATCGTATGTCGTATATCGTATGTCGTATATCGTACGTCGTATGTCGTACGTCGTATGTCTTATATCGTATGTCGTACATCGTATGTCGTATATCGTAAATCGTATATTATATATGGAATAAGGAATCCGACAGAACTTGATGCACCTATGAGTTCCTAGTTTGATGCTTTCTCGTTCAAGTTGAAGACTCTTTTGTGCTTCCTCCATCCTCGAACTTCCCATCCCACTCCTAACTTTTCATAACTCAATTATTGGAACTAGAAGGGGCCAAAGGGCGTTTGACGTTTCACACATTTACATTAACCAAGGTAAATAATTGTTCGCTAAACGGAAAAGTCCAAATAATGATCGAAAATTTTGATTATTGATAGGTTGAAAATTTAACGTACCGGCGGCTACAACCTGGAATAAACAAGGGACTGCTTGGACGGCGATGTTGTTTTCGGCCCAACATGAGAGTGTACCGTAGTCGAGGTCTGCGATGGGCGTGTAGCGAAGGACGCTTGACGTTCCGTTACTTGAGTACCTTTCGGATCCGACATCGAAAGTCTCTCCTGAGTTGTTAAATTTCCATTTGAAACTTCGAGCGGGCGGGTCGGCGTCTACTTGACACTGAATGTCTAAGCTTTCTGCCCTAGAGGCGCCCACGATGACAACCCTGTCGTGCCGACACGTCGGCGAATCTAGAAAAGAGTCAAAAACTTAATTTTGTTTTATTTCAAATTACATTTCACTCTAAGGTGGTACTCGTTGCTTGACGTCTCCCCCTGGATGTTTGATGCGAGGCAAGAATAAACGCCACTGTTCCCTCTGGTGACTTTTTGAAGAACTAAACTTTGGTTGATGAGGATCAACCTTGCTGACATATTGTGGCTCATCAGTTCCCCCTGAAATCATCAATTTTAGTTACTTTTTGAAATCCAAAACTTTCTCAAAATGTGAGTTCCCCACATAGTCAAGTCAATTTAAGCCTAGGGCAGGAAAAATTTTTGTTCATCTACGAAAATTTATAGGGGTAGGTCCTCTGAATAACCACAAAAAGGTCCCCTAGCGAAACCCGTGCGCTTTGGCATCTAGAGCGTTTTTAAGTTGATTTTTTTCGTTTTTTTCTGCAATATCTCGAGAACCGTTAGTCGTAGGCGAAATAATATTTAGTACAAAATTAAAGATAATTCAATTTTCTATAATTTTGAGCTAATACAATTTTTTGTCGGACCAAACGTATCTGAGCTACGAGGTGGAAAAAAACCGGGGTTTTCTATTTTGACCTCTAAAGGACAGAAGACGTAATCTAATCAAAAAAGAGTACTTAATAAAAGTCGTTAATTGCTTCTCAATAGTTGATTTTCAATGGAAATCGAATTCTCTACAACGTTTACTTAGTACACTTTTCCCCGCTTTTTTCCGACTTTTCTAAAATCTGACCTTTTTCATAGGAAAGACTCGAAAATCCCGCTTTTTTGTAGACTCAGGAACGGTTGGTCTTACAAAAAATCTTATTAAACAAAAGTTTCAGCAAATTTTATAAGCTTTAATTTTGTTTTTATAAATTTTTTTTTAATTTCAATTTTTGAATGAAATTTTTTTAAATTTACCCCCACCATTGCCTATGGATCGTTAATTGCTTTTTGAGAGTTGTTTTTTAAAGGTAATTGAATTCTCTACAACTTTTATTAAGTACACTTTTTTGATTAGATGACGTCTTCTGTCCTTTAGAGGTCAAAATAGAAAACATCGGTTTTTTTGCGACCTCGTAGCTCAGAAACGTTTGTTTCTACGAAAAAATCGTTTTAGCTCAAAATTATAGAAAATTCAATTATCTTTAATTTTGTACTAAAAATTATTTCTCCTACGACTAACGGTTTTCGAGATATTGCAGATCACCTTAAAAACGCTCCAGACGCCAAAGCGCACTGGTTTCGGTAGGGGACTTTTTTTGCGGTTAATCAGGGGACCAAACCCTACATATTTCATACAAAATATCTTCTTTTTTCACCCCCAGGCTTAGATTGACTGGACTAAAACCTCCCAAATCACCAAAACCACCCAAATAAACGAAACCGCCATATCACCGAAACCACCTAAAAAGTTTTTTTTTTTGTAAAGATTGTTGATCCGGTTGGTTTTTTGTCTTTTTTCCTCGTATATAAGTAGACAGATCTTAAAAAATCAATTAAAATGAGCCTTCTCCGAGAATAAAATGAACCTTTAGCCACATCTCGATGTAGGAATTCGTTAAACAGAACTAAAGAAGGTAAGAGTCTAACAAATCTGTGGGACGTGACTTCGAGAATGGAAAGGCTAAACCTAGAAGATTAAAAGCCCTTATCAAATCTAACACACCGCGGTACAGAACCGCCGCCTACATTAAATCTAACCAACTTTCCATTTAAACGATTTATTTCCGAAAAAGACACATTTTTCATCAGATAAATGATTAATTTCTCAATCTTAATGCTATTTAAAACGAATATATGAATGCTTATGATATCGAATTTTTTATCATTTGATGCACCATCCTTGAAAAATTCCTTTCTATAGTCGATTTATTTGAATTTAAGGGCCGTGAAAACAGTTTTTCAATGATAGCTCATAGAAAAATGATCCGATCTGGACCGGACTTTTTTTAAAATGAAGCTTATTCATTTATCTGCGCCTTGAACTAAACTTATTGTAATATTATTTAATCTTTATATTTAAAAAAAAATTGTTTAAACTTTTTTTTTACTTTTTTAGTTTAAGGCGCTCCACATACTGAAAAAGATAGGTGTGCAAATTTTGAATTAGTTCGGCTGATTCAATCTTTAGTAATCATTGAAATACTTTTTCAATAAGTTTAGAATCACGCGGGTTTTTAAACGAATCAGAGACCAGTTGATTGAGTGGCGATGGGCGGGAGGGAGGAGATCGTGTTCCACGCCCTCGCTGAGATAGAGAGACAGGCGCTAGACGGCCCCTAAGAAGTTTCTTTGGTAGAACCGTGTTTGATGTCCGATTTGCATTCACTTGCTGTGGAAAGTGGTCTGGAATTAATGGAAATCAATTTGCAATGAACCGTTGAGTTATGAGACAATAACGTCGGTAGACTCTGAAAGGAGAATGGGGTCAGCGAGTTGAATCTTGGATGTAACCGGTTGTAGCATCTCGGCCTTTTGATGTGGTCCTCCGCAGCCCCGATTCATCATTCGAAGCCCCTCATTTTCTCGATCTTGGCATTCTCGAACGCCCAATTGATGTTTCCGTCAAAATAAGAGAAAAAGTGTTTTTTTCCTCCCCTGATTTTGCTTATTGAAGCAAAAAAGCTCTCGTTTACTTATTGACTCAATATTCGGAAAAAACAGCTTTTCACATTAAGGATGTAAATATGTGTAGGTCGAGTCAATCTAAACCCGAAAAGGGCAAATAAAACATAATAAATGAGGTATATTGTTTATCTACGTGTAATGGGTAGGTTCGCTGATTAATCACCTAAAAAGTCCTCTACCGAAACCCGTGCGCTTTGGCGTCTGGAGGGTTTTTAAAGGGATTTCTTTCTTTTTTTCTGAAATATCTCGAAAACCGTTAGTCGTAGGGGAAATAATTGTTAGTACAAAATTAAAGATAATTGAATTTGCTATAATTTTGAGCTATTATGATTTTTTCGTAGGACCAAACGTTTCTGAGCTACGAGGTCGCAAAAAAAACCGAGGTTTTCTATTTTGACCTCTAAAGGACAAAGACGTAATCTAATCAAAAAGTGTACTTAATAAAAGTAGTTAATTGCTTCTCAATAGTTGATTTTATATCGAAATCGAATTCTCTACAACGTTTACTTAGTACGCTTTTTGATTATAAAACGCCTTCCTTGCTTTTTTCCGACTTTTCTAAAATCGTACTTTTTTCATAGGAAAAACTCGAAAATCCCACTTTTTTTGTCGCATTGTAGCTCAGAAACCTTTGGCCCTACAAAAAATCTTAGTAAATAAATGTAGCAAATTTTATAAGTTTTAATTTCGTTTTTATAAATTTTTTTGAAATTTAACCCCACCCCTGGCTATTTATCGTTAATTGCTTTTTGAGATTTGTTTTTAAAAGTTAATTAAATTCTCTACAACTTTTATTAAGTACATTTTTTTGATTAGATGACGTCTTCCCTGCTTCAGAGGTCAAAATAGAAAACCCAGTTTTTTTTGCTACCTCGTAGCTCAGAAACGTTTGGTCCTACGAAAAAATCATATTTGCTCAAAATTATAGAAAATTCAATCCTCTTTAATTTTGAACTAAAAGTTATTTCGCCTACAACGAACCGTTTTCGAAATATTGCAAAAAAAAGAAAAAAATCACCTTAAAAACGCTCCAGCACGCCTAATATCTCATTTTATGCACATTTACTCTGCTTCTAATTAGTCCCGAGTGGAATCCTAAACCTTCAGTTACTTCCGAAATGTCAAATCAGTTATTCGGTTTGAAAGCGTCTTCGTTTCTAATAGAATAGTCGAAAATCAAGTTGGGGGAATGGAGTTCGGACGTCTTCCCTGCTTCAGAGGTCAAAATAGAAAACCCCGTTTTTTTGCGACCTCGTAGCTCAGAAACGTTTGGTCCTACGAAAAAATTACATTAGCTCAAAATTATAGAAAATTTAATTCTCTTTAATTTTGTACTAAACATTATTTCGCGTACGACGAACGGTTTTCGAGATATTTCAGAAAAAAAGAAAAAAATCACCTTAAAAACGCTCCAGACGGCTAAAATCTTCATTTTATGCACATTTACTCTTCCTTCTAATTAGTCCTGAGTGGAATCCTTAACCTGTCAGTCACTTCCGAAATGTCAAATCAGTTTATTCGGTTTGGAAAGCGTCTTCGTTTGCAATAGAATAGTCGAAAATCAAGTTGGGGGAATGGAGGTTCGAAATCAAGTTGTGGAAGGGTAAATCCAGTGATCCGATCCCCGGTTCCAATTGTAATCTCCGTTGACTTAATAGTAGTTGTTGGGCTTCTTGCTCTCTTGGAAATCAAATATTTGAAATGAACGGATAGTTGATAAGAGAGGCGGTCGCCGGGCTAAAAGGCTTTCCAGAGTTGGCAGATGGGTTCCCTCTTACTATAAACTCCCCCCCTACCCTCCTCCACCCCTCTTAGTTGCACACCTCCCCTTTTTCCGTGTGTAGAAAGGTTAATGTCTATTAACTTATATGAAAAACCTTCCTCCCCCCAAGAAAAAGAATTATGTTCTGACCTTTCCTCATTTCAGTATAAATTATTACTTGCTGACCCTTTAGTGAATATTGATGGAGCGGAATGGGGCTAAAATATGGGACCTGAAACGTTTTCTAGCTGACGTCATACTTAGTTGGGTCATACAATTTCATATCTTCTTTAGAGTTCCCACTAAAGTTTAATGCTGTCGATAAATGTACCGAAAAGGTGAAGATATAACAAATATTGTAACTTTTCGTTATAGGTTATAACCTTCCCGAACACCAAAAATGGACAAACTGCCTAAAAAAACGAAAGCGACCAGGGAAATGTGGCCAAAAAAAAGGTATTTTTTTGGCAAATAAGGTCGGAATCTGTCTGGAAAGGCTATTTTCTTGTCAAATGGGGTCAAAATTTGGATGAAGAGGGTCTTTTCTCATCAAAAATGGTCAAAACGTGGCTAAAAAGGGTCAAAGTCTTGGTGAAAGGTGTCTTTCCTTGTCAAAAAAGGGTCAAAATCTAACAGAAAAGTGTTTTTCCTTATAAAAAATGGTCAAAATCTGGCTGGGAAGGGTTATTTCTTGTCAAAATCTGGGTGAAAAGTGTCTTTCCCTGTCAGAAAGGGTCAAAATCTGGCTCAAAAGGGTCATTTCTTGTCACAAAGCGTCAAAACCTGGCTAAAAAAGGTCAAAGTCTAGCTGAAAAGTGTCTTTCCTTGTCAAAAAAAGGGTCAAAATCTAACAGAAAAGTGTTTTTTCTTGTAAAAAATGGTCAAAATCTGGCTGGAAAGGGTTTTTCTGTGTCAAAAATCTGAGTGAAAAGTGTCTTTCCTTGTCAAAAAGGGTCAAAATCTGACTCAAAAGGGCCATTTCTGGTCAAAAAGCGTTAAAACCTGGCTAAAAAGGGTCAGAGTCTAGCTGAAAAGTGTCTTTCCTTGTCAAAAAAAGGGTCAAAATCTAACAGAAAAGTGTTTTCCTTGTAAAAAATGGTCATAATCTGGCTGGAAAGGGTTTTTTCTTGTCAAAATGTGGGTAAAAAGAGTCATTTTTTGTCAAATGGGGTCAAAATCTGGGTGAAAAGTGTCTTTCCTTGTCAAAAAGGGTCAAAATCTGGCTATAAAGGGTCAAAGTCTAGCTGAAAAGTGTCTTTACTTGTCAAAAAAGGGTCAAAATCTAACAAAAAGTGTTTTTCCTTGTAAAAAATGGTCAAAATCTGAATGGAAAGGGTTTTTTCTTGTCAAAATCTGGGTAAAAAGGGTCATTTCTTGTCAAAAAGCGTCAAAACCTAGCTAAAAAGGGTCAAAAGTTTGGCTGAAAAGTGTCTTTCCTTGTCAAAAAAAGGGTCAAAATCTAACAGAAAAGTGTTTTTCCATGTAAAAAATGGTAAAAATCTGGCTGGAAAGTTTGGTAAGTTTGGACTCTGGAAAGTTGAAGTCTGGAAAGTTTGGTTCATCTTGGTGAAAAGGGTCATTTCTTGTCAAAAAGGGTCAAAACTAGCTGAAAAGTGTCTTTCCTCGTCAAAAATGGTCAAAATCTAGCTGAAAAGGGTCATTTCTTGTCAAAAAAGGGTCAAAATCTGGCTGAAAAGGGTCTTTTCTTGTCAAATAGGGTCAAAATCTGGCTGAAAAGGGTATTTTCTTGTCAAAAAAGGGTCAAAATCTGGCTGAAAAGGGTCATTTCTTGTCAAAAAGGGTCAAAACTAGCTGAAAAGTGTCTTTCCTCGTCAAAAATGGTCAAAATCTAGCTAAAAAGGGTCATTTCTTGTCAAAAAAGGGTCAAAATCTGGCTGAAAAGGGTCTTTTCTTGTCAAATAGGGTCAAAATCTGGATGAAAAGGGTCTTTTCTTGTCAAAAAAGTCAAAATCTAGCTGAAAAGTGTCTTTCCTCGTCAAAAATGGTCAAAATCTAGCTGAAAAGGGTCATTTCTTGTCAAAAAAGGGTCAAAATCTGGCTGAAAAGGGTCTTTTCCTGTCAAATAGGGTCAAAATCTGGATGAAAAGGGTCTTTTCTTGTCAAAAAAAAGTCAAAATCTAGCTGAAAAGTGTCTTTCCTTGTCAAAAATGGTCGAAAACTAGATAAAAAGTGTCTCTTTTTTTTTTTGTCAAAAATACAACACTTTGTAAAATTACATGATCCCAAAGAACATTTTGACATCCAGCGTGATCAGGTCAAAGTTCACATTTTGAATGTGTATTTCTGTCAAATTATATATTCGAACGTAATTTTGGGGGTTTCATCACCGAATTCATTTAAAATGGAAGTAAAACGTCAGAGTTGATGTTTACGGAAAAATTTAAAAGGTTAAAAAAAGCGTTGTTTGTCATAGGGTCTCAGTTGGTAAAGTAGACCCATTACGTATTATTACACACTAAACTTTGTTCTGGGTAGCATCGTTGAAGGGATCTTTCCAAATTGCTAGACAAGGTTAAAAACCCTATTTTCACGACCATAGTTTATATATATATATATATTATATATATATATATATATATATATATATATATATATATATATATATATATATATATATATATATATATATATATATATATATATATATATATATGATATATATATATACATATATTGTATATTATAAATGTGAAAAAGCAAGAAAAACTCACTTGATATTTGTTTGAACGAAATTTGACCTATAAAAGTGAAAGAACTATGCGGCGAGACTTATGTGAAGGAACTTCAAGGGTGGATCTTTCATTGATGGATGGTCGACGTCGTATTCTTCCTTCGTAGCCACCTTCCCAATCGGATATATTTATAGCGAAAACGTGTCAGCGATAGGCAAACAGTCCAGTATGGAATCCTCGGACCGAATCGGAAATAATGGAAGAAAGGGAGGTTGCGAAACCAACCTGACAGAGCACATTTCCATTTATTCATTCCCTTCCTATGTACAATTGTATTGATTTTATTGAATAATACTAACGTTTTTAAAAACGCATAAATCAAGTTTAAATCGGCAACTTTTTTTTGCCCACGTTCAGGATTTTCCGGACGGTAGAGATTAATCAACAGAATTATGTTTTTTAATCCAACGACAAAAAGTTATGCTCATTTTAGAAATAAATTGAAAAAAATGATGGCCGAGCGGATTTAGGCGTGCGACTCATGGCTCAAGGTCACATAGGTCACATAACCTTCAAAATTTCTAAAAATTGCATACAAGGGGAGGTTAAATTGCAATAATATTTTACATGGAAAACTGATCTCGTGAAATTGGATGTACGTATTTACCTCTTTTTTAAACTACTTTCATGGAAAAGAGCCATTTTCCAAGATTACTTTTCAAAGGAAACTGCTACTCGGAGTTTCTAACACCTTAGGATGTAAATAGCGACTGAAACTTCAATTTTTTACTCCCATAATCGAAATATCGATATGAAAAAAAAAGGTTCTAAAAAAAAGGTAATTTTTGAACATCGATATCTCCTGAACGGCTGGACCGATTTTAGCTTTTGAAAGCTCAATAGACGCAAAATTTAATAAGCTTTCTTTTTGTACTTAGTGGTTAAGTCGCTAGAATCCATTGTTTTTGCGCTAGAGATCAAAAACTGAAAAAAGTTCCAAATTTGGCCTGTTTTTTCAAAATGGCGGATGAAGGGGTAACGCAAACTTTTAGACCCAATTAATGGTCTGATTTACCTAATTATCTTGGACTATGACGTAGGTAGCTGAAAATGATAAATAGTAATTTTTGAAACATCGATATCTCCTGAACGGCTTCGACCGATTTTAACTTTCGAAAGCTCATTAGACGCAAAATTTAATAATCTTTCTTTTTTGGTACTTAGTGGTTAAGTCGCTAGAATCCATTGTTTTTGCGCTAGAGATCAAAAACTGAAAAAGTTCCAAAATTGGCCGGTGTTTTCAAAATGGCGGATGAAGGGGTTACGCAAACTTTAGACCAATTAATGGTCCTGAACACAAAAAAATTACCTAATTCTCTCTACTATGACGTAGGTAGCTGAAAAATGATAAATAGTAATTTTGAACATCGATATCTCCTGAACGCTCGACCGATTTTTAGCTTTAGAAAGCTCATTAGACGCAAAATTTAATAATCTTTCTTTTTGTACTTAGTGGTTAAGTCGCTAGAATCCATTGTTTTGCGTAGAGATCACAAAAACTGAAAAAAGTTCCAAATTTGGCCGTTTTCAAAATGGCGGATGAAGGGGTAACGCAAACTTTTAGACCCAATTAATGGTCCTGAAAAAAAAAATTTACCTAATTATCTTGGACTATGACGTAGGTAGCTGAAAAATGATAAATAGTAATTTTTGAACATCGATATCTCCTGAACGGCTCGACCGATTTTAACTTTCGAAAGCTCATTAGACGCAAAATTTAATAATCTTTCTTTTTGTACTTAGTGGTTAAGTCGCTAGAATCCATTGTTTTTGCGCTAGAGATCAAAAACTGAAAAAGTTCCAAATTTGGCCGGTTTTTTCAAAATGGCGGATGAAGGGGTAACGCAAACTTTTAGACCCAATTAATGGTCCTGAACAAAAAAAAAAAAAAACAAAAAAATTTACCTAATTCTCTTTTACTATGACGTAGGTAGCTGAAAAATGATAAATAGTAATTTTTGAACATCGATATCTCCTGAACGGCTCGACCGATTTTAGCTTTAGAAAGCTCATTAGACGCAAAATTTAATAATCTTTCTTTTTGTACTTAGTGGTTAAGTCGCTAGAATCCATTGTTTTTGCGCTAGAGATCAAAAACTGAAAAAAGTTCCAAATTTGGCCTGTTTTTTCAAATGGCGGATGAAGGGTAACAGTGCAAACTTTTAGCCCCAATTAATGGTCCCTGAACAAAAACAACAAAAAACAGTTTACCTCAATTATCTTGACTATGACGATAGGTGCAGTAGCTGAAAAAGGATAAATAGTAGAATTTTTGAACATCGATATCTCCTGACGGCTCGATGACCCGATTTTGGCGTTTATAGAAGCCTGCATTAGACGCAAAGATTTAATAATCTTCTTTTTGTACTTAGTGGTTAGGTCGCTAGAATCCATCGGTTTTTGCGCTAGAGATCAAAAACTGAAAAAGTTCCAAGTTTTGGCCTGTTTTTTAAAATGGCGGATGAAGGGTCTAACGCAAACTTTTAGACCCAATTAATGATCCTGAACAAAAAACAAAAAATTTACCTAATGATCTTTGACTATGACGTAGGTAGGCTGAAAATGATAAATGAGTAATTTTGAACATCAATATCTCCTGAACGGCTCGACCGATTTAGCTTTAGAAATGCCATTAGGAACGACAAAATTAATATCTTCTTTTTGTACTTAAGTGTTAAGTGCGCTAGATCCACATTGTTTTTTGCGCTAGAGCATAAAAAACTGAAAAAAGAGGTTCCACAAATTTGGCCTGTTTTTTCAAAGAGGCGGATGAAGCGAGGGTAAACGCAAAAACTTTTAGTCCCAATTAATGCGTCCTGCAACAAAAAAACAAAAAATTTACCAATTCTCTTTTACTATGACGTAGGCTACCTGAAGACAATGATAAAAATAGTAATTTATTCAAATCGATAATCTCCTGAACGGCTAGGACCGATTTTAACTTTTCGAAAGCTCATTCAGACGGAAAATTTATAATCTATTCTTTTTGTACTTAGTGGGTTAAGTCGCTAGAATCCACGTTAGTTTTTGCGCTAGCGAGATACAAAAACTGAAAAAAAGTGCCAAATTTGGCCTGTTTTTTCAAAATGGCAAAACAAAAAAAAAAGTTTACGAATTCTCTTGGGGACTATGCATACTAGCTGAAAAGTGATACAAAGATAAAACTTACATTATGAGGAGCCAAGAGAGTTACGCAAGTGGATTTGCGCCTGGCCATGACCATTCGCAAGTAGAGTATAGCGCCTTCTTAATGTCGACGAGCTGAGGGTGCGTCCCCGCCTAAGCAAGGACTTAGGAGCGATCTGTTAAATGACATATAAGTTCAAAAAAGGTACAAAAGTCAAATAAAATAAACTTACAGGAGTACGCGATTAAATTCCCAATGGAGGTTGCCAGCATAAAGGCCCGTACGTTTGGATTTTCCGCTCTGACCCGTTATCGTCCTTCCCGTCATCCTCTGTCGTCGGTATAAAGCTGAGAGTGCTCGTTCGTGATATTCGCTTGCATCTCCCTTTCTCCTATAAAATACAGAAAAACAAAAAGTTTAATGTTTGTCATACTTTCTCACAATTTTACAGTAAAAAAAGCACCTGGCGCGAAAGACAATGAAATAAATTAAAACGTTGGGAAGTTTTTTTGTTACATGCCCATCTGGGACAAAGGTTTTGCGGGCGGCCACTGGGAAGAGATTGCACACAAAGGGAAGATTCCGAGTAAAGAATTAACGGAGAGGCTCTGCCTGGAGAGGGAGCCATGTCGATACACTGGTTAACAGAATGAGAATGGCGTGAGAGACTTGGGCTTAGAAGGTGGAATCGGCCCCGCAAAGGTGTAACTAATCATTCCAATCCGTACATAGGGCTGATTTTTTCTCTCTCTATTTTTTTTTTACCATCATGAGTTGTATCGCGATATTGTAAAACTCCGCAAGGGCCTCTCATACCTCGGAACGGATATAGGGATTATAAAAACATATAACTAGCAACATTTCGTAAAAATCTTAAATCAGTTAAAATCAGCATATTTGTTAAAATTTGGCAAAAATGTTATCTACGAAATTAACGAAATAGTCATAAAAACATGATATAAAATAGTCTCAGTTTACCATAGAAGGGTAAACTCATAAACGGGTAGATCTATCCAGTGTCGCTATTCGTAAACACTAGGTAGATTCTTTTTCCGTTTCCGTACTC
The DNA here is from genome assembly GCA_018703685.1 of Orius laevigatus. NCBI lineage: Eukaryota > Metazoa > Arthropoda > Insecta > Hemiptera > Anthocoridae > Orius > Orius laevigatus. The sequence goes on along the minus strand of JAGWEN010000588.1, from coordinate 3,278 downwards.
CTAAAAATAGGTAGATTTTCCATTCCGAATTCCTACAACGGGTAGATCTTTGCTGTTTCCGCTGAGCTCTTACACAAACACGGTAGATCTTTCCGAGTTCCCGCTACTCCGTTAAAACGGGTAATCTTTCGGTTTCGCCCGCTACTCACTATGAAAAAACAGGTAGATCTTTCAACGCTTCCGCGCTATCTCCGTAAAGTGGTAATCTCTTTCGGTTTCCGTACTCTTAAAAACAGGTAGATATCTCCAGTCTTGTATTCGTAACTAACCACGGTAGATTCTTTCAGTTCTCCCCGTAGACACCTAAAAAACAGGTAGATCTTTCTTTTCGCGTACTCGCCTGTAACAACCAGGTAGATCCTTCCTGTTTCCGATACCTCGAAAACAGGTAGACTCCCTTTTCCGTTCCACCGCCTACTCTAAAACGTGGTAATCTTTCGGTTTCCGTACTCTAAAAAAGGTTTCCCCCCCCCCCCAACCGTACGATGACTTCCAGTTTCTGTATTCGTTGAAAAAACAGACTAGCATGACTTTCAAGTTCCGTACTCCTAAAACAGAAGTAGATCTTTCCGTGTCGTAGTCCTTACAAGTCGGTAGATGTTTCTGTTTCCGACTCCTAAAACAGGTAGATTCTTTCAGTTCCGTACTCCTTAAAACAGTAGCATCTTTCCGTTTCCGTAACTACTAAAACAGGTAGATCTTTCATGTTTTCGTATCAAACAGGTAGATCTTTCTTATTTTCCGTATACTGCTAAAACAGATAAATTTCCTGTTTCTTAATTCAAAGGTAGATTCTTCCGTTTCCGCACCCCACACTCCTAAAAAAAGTAGATGCTCCAGTTCCAGAACTCCTAAAAAGGTGAGGGTATTCTGGTTCCCGTACTCAAATAACAGTAGATCTTTCCGTTCCGTACTCCTAAAACAGGTAGATCTTTCCGTTTCCGTACTCCTAAAAAAGGTAGATCTCCTGTTTCCGAACTCCTAAAACATGTAGATATCCTGTTTCCGTACTCAAAAAACAGGTAGATCTTTCCGTTTTCGTACTCCTATAACAGGTAGATCTTTCCGTTTCCGTACTCCTAAAACAGGTAGATCTTTTTCTTTCCGTAATCAACAGGTAGATCTTTCTGTTTACGTAATCAACAGGTAGATCTTTCTTTTTCTGTACTTCTAAAACTGGTAGATCTTTCAGTTTCCGTACTCCTATAACTGGTAGATCTTTCCGTTTCAGTATTCTTAAAACAGGTAGATCACCTGTTTCCGTACTCCTAAAAAAGGTAGATCTTTCCATTTCCGTACTCCTAAAACAGGTAGATCTTTGCTTTTCCGTACTCGTAAAACAGGTATATCTTTCCGTTACGTACTGTAAAACGGGTAATCTTTCTGGTTACCGCTGACTCCTAGAACAGGTAGATCTTCCGGCTTCTGTACACACCAAAAAGGTAGATCTTTCGTTTCTGTACTCCTAAAACAGTAGATCTTTCCTTTCCCTACTCTCTAAAAACAGGTCAGTCCTTTACGTTTTCCGCCTACTCGATTAAAAGGTAGATCTTCCGTTTGAAAACAGTGAATTTTTAAATTTCCACGGAAAGCTAACATTTTATTTCTTCCCCTTTCTCATCTTCTCGAAACCGATCGAATAGATGACCGAACACTTACCCATGTTGACTTCTTCTTAATAGGCGCGCTCGATTACCATTTGTAGAAGTTTAACTGCCGGGGGGCGTGAATCGCTCCGGGTCGTCTAGTGGACCTGCGTGGACCTGTGGATCTGCTATTAACTTTGCTGTGCTTGCCTGATGTATGTTAACACTACAAGAGGGCCCTTCACGCAACTAATCACAAACAGATATACGTTATTTTCATAAAAAAAAATAACGAATTATATAGGGGCAAACATGCCCCTTATTGACTTTAACGAGTCAATGTTAGTATTTAAAGCACAAAACAACGCAATGTTGAAAAATTCGTCCCTTTTTTTTTTTTTTTTTTTTTTTTTTTTTTTTTTCTGCGAAAAGTGCTGTGAAGGCCGAGAACACAAATCTTGTGAAAGCACTTGGCTATTTGGGGTTATTGTCCCTCACTTCGAGTTGCACAGAGAGAAATTCCTCGATCTAGTCTTTCATTCTTTAGTAATGGTCGCCTACATAAACTCTCCTCTCTCTTCTTATAGTCGCTATTAATCTTTTTTCTGCTCCACCTTTCTTCCAAGTGGCTGTCAAATAAATCCTCCAAAAACGCTCCATTTAAAAACGAGAGGAACGAGTGGAAAATTCGCTAACGAGCAAAATAGTATTATATAGCACTACTATAGCCACTGATTAGCATCATGCCCAAACCACTATATAATCGCTATATATATAGCACTACTCTAAATATCGTCGTTAATCCTCCAAGTAAAACTTGTGACTGACTCACTCCTAGGGTAGGTAGGCATTATAGTACAGGATTTGTCTAAACCAACTTTATTCGTCACTTAATTTTCGCAGCAATACATATGCTTTATATATAGCTTCAACATGTATAGCATAGCCTATCTACATAGCTTATTATAGCAATATAAATGATATTTAGAATCCATAAACATCTGAAGTTAGTCTAATATGAATAATAAATAGAAAGGTTCGTAGAGTGAATATTTAGTGAGATTGAAACAAGGTGTTGTTGTTTAAAAATGAACCTTACGGTAGCAGGTGAAGGACGACAGACTGTTTCCCTCGCCCTCGCCCTAAGTGTACCGATAGAGCGTAGCGTCGGCGTTGAGACAGCTAAATATCGGAAGCTCAAACTTTCCTTCGTTACCGCCCTCCATTTTAAACGATTTGCTCTATTACGTGTCGCGGCATTGTGTTCGAATTCTTCATCCGACCACAATACCGTTTTCACGAGCCATCGGACGTTCCCCCCCCCCCCCCGCGTTCTGGCTTTACCTGACCCCCACCCCCACAAAAGACAAACATCCAAACTTCAAAAATCGTCAAATGATAAGTTTCAAATAAACTTATAAACGTAAATAGGTAAATTGGCTCATATTTGGAACTAATGATTGACTTTGCCTCTGAGTTATCCTGATCCCAATAGGCCAGTGAATTAATATTTCAACACCAGAAAAAATATCTCGTTCTTCGTTCCACAATGATTTGCTTCCACTTTTGTCCCCTTGCCTACCCCCCTGGGAGATAACGAAAACCGTTAGGGTAAAAGGGGGGCCCACTTTGGGCAAAAGGTGCACCGCTTTGGGAAAAAGGGCACCGCATTTGGTAAAATGCGGGCACACA
>JAGWEN010000587.1:0-72313 GCA_018703685.1 Orius laevigatus | reverse complement strand
GGTAAAATAGTCCTTTGCAGTAGATAGGTGAGGTAAAATAGTCCTTTGCAGCACCTAGGCGCGGTAAAACAGCCCTTTACAGCACCTAAGTGCGGTAAAAATAGTCCTTTACAGTAGATAAGTGAGGTAAAATAGCCCTTTACAGCACCTAGGTGCGGTAAAATAGCCCTTTACAGCACCTAGGTGCGGTAAATAGCCCTTTGCAGCACCTAGGTGCGGTAAAATAGTCCTTTACAGCACCTAGGTGCGGTAAAATAGCCCTTTACAGCACCTAGGTGCGGTAAAAATAGCCCTTTACAGCACCTAGGTGCGGTAAAATAGCCCTTTACAGCGCACCTCACGTGCGGTAAAATAGCCCTTTACAGCACCTAGGTGCGGTAAAATAGCCCTTTACAGCACCTAGGTGCGGTAAAATAGCCCTTTACAGCACCTAGGTGCGGTAAAATAGCCCTTTACAGCACCTGGGTGCGGTAAAATAGCCCTTTACAGCACCTGGGTGCGGTAAAATAGCCAGTTACAGCACCTGGGTGCGGTAAAATAGCCAGTTACAGCACCTAGGTGCGGTAAAATAGCCCTTTACAGCACCTAGGTGCGGTAAAATAGCCCTTTAAAGCACCTAGGTGCGGTAAAAATAGCCCTTTACAGCACCTAGGTGCGGTAAAATAGCCCTTTACAGCACCTAGGTGCGGTAAATAGCTCTTTACAGCACCTAGGTGCGGTAAAATAGCCCTTTACAGCACCTAGGTGCGGTAAAATAGCCCTCTACAGCACCTAGGTGCGGTAAAATAGCCCTTTACAGCACCTAGGTGCGGTAAAATAGCCCTTTACAGCACCTAGGTGCGGTAAAATAGCCCTTTACAGCACCTAGGTGCGGTAAAATAGTCCTTTACAGTAGATAGGTGAGGTAAAATAGCCCTTTACAGCACCTAGGTGCGGTAAAATAGTCCTTTACAGCACCTAGGTGCAAGAAAATAGTCCTTTGCAGAACCTAGATGCGGGAACATAGTCCTTTACAGCACCTAGGTGCGAGAAAATAGTCCTTTACAGCACCTAGGTATGATAGTACATAGTTTACAGCACCTGAAAATTTTTAGCCCCGCAAAACGAAAATTTCCAGTTTCCACAATATGTCGTAGTTTCGCATAAATAATTTTAAATCTGGACCCGATTTCGTCTGTGAACCTGAGACATTCCATTGATTAATTTGGGCCAGAGCCAAATACGATCCTAATGATTGACCTGTGAAGGTTTTAATAGTCAAAACGTCATCTACTTTCATAGATGTTCGACAAAATGGGGTCAAAATGGAACGAAACAAAAAAATTTGTTTCGTTTGTTTAACCTAGAACTTGTAAGTTGTCACTCAATGTTGACCTCTTTTGTCTTTTAGGACGAAATCCCTGACATTTTTCCACAAGTAGGGACCTACCATATGCGAGAATTAATTTTTTTAAACAGTCAATTCGATCGCTTAAGTTTGGCAATCTTTTGTATTTAAACTGAGATTGCTTAACTCATTGTCTGCCTATCAGAGAATCGGTGATGAAATTTTTTGACTGAAAATCTGTTAATTAGGTACTAATCTGTAATGTATGGTGGAGCGGAACGCTGCCTTTTTCTAGATAATTTTTTTTTTGTGTTCCCTTTTTCTGGCGAGGTCAAATGTCCTTCGCTCGTATCTTCTGGGTTTTCATTTTATCCGTTAGATAGAGCACGATTCCTCAAAGAAGACAAGTTGTACAAAAAATCCGTTAGAATTCGCTGAAAACCGAAATCGAAAGATCACCACATAATATCTGTAAAGGATGGACAAGCCCTTATCACAAAGTACTTGATACCCAGTATGCAGGGGCGGACTGGGACCTTAGGGTGTGGGTGGGTTTTCAGATAAGGGGGCGCCCCGATTGGGGGGGGGGGAATTTAACAGAAAATTGGCTTTTAGAAAAATATATTAAGCAAAAACGGAGGTTCCCAAACTTTTTCACAGTGCGCCCCCCTTTAAACAAATTATATCCTTTGCCCCCCCCCCAAAAAAATTTTGAATGTTAACTTTGAGGTTTTTGATGAAATTTGAGTTTTAAAATGTTGATTTTGAGGTTTTTGACAAAAGAAATTGCACTTAAAACGTTGATTTTGAGATTTTTTTGACAAAAATTGGTCTTACAACCATGATTTGGAGGTTTTTGACGAAAAATTGTCAATTCAAAGTTGATTTTGAGGTTTTTTCACGAAAATTAGGCAATTATAAATGTTTATTTTGAGGTTTTTGAAGAAAATTTGGCTTTATGAATTTTGCTGTTTTTTGACGAAAATTAGGCATCATAAATGTTGATTTAGAGGGTTTTTTTGTTTTGGTTTTTTGACGAAAATTTAGCTTTTAAAAATTTTGATTTTGAGGTTTTTGAACGAAAATTAGACATCATAAATGTTGATTTTGAGGTTTTTTTGACAAAAAGTAGGCTTTAAAAATGTTGATTTCGAGGTTTTTTGACCAAAATTAGGCTTAATAAATGTTGATTTCGAGGTTTTTTGACCAAAATTAGGCTTTAAAAATGTTGGGGATATTTGCACACAAAAAAAAAATCTTGAGCTCCCCCCCCCCTCCCCTGGGGACAGCTTAAGCCCCCAGTTTGGGAGCCACTGAGCAAAAATAACGCTGAAAAATCTATGTAATCACGGGGGGGGGGTTCTGTCCACCCCGCCCCCCGGGCCAGTCCGCCCCTGCCAGTATGCGATAAATCATGCTTTTAATAAATTAGTCGAATATTGGGCTAGACAAATGAGGTTTCTGCCAACAACATACACAATAAAAATCAAATTTAATATTTTCGATGAAACTTTTTGAATATGCATTATGGACATTACAATTCGTTCAATTTCGACTTGAAAAGTTTTAAAATTTGGACGTGAATTTCTTCTTTGTAGCTGTTAGGAACGACATAGTCGAAATGAGAAAATTTAGGTTCGGCGATCCTTTTGGTCCAGATGACGTTGGGCAACAAATGAGCGAGTTTAAAAGATGAATTTTCGTTGGTAAAAATGTCATTGAGGCTATAAAAAATGGCGACAGGGGCTCGAACCCTTTCCAGAGGGTAAAACGGAGGTTTCTCTTCACCGTAAAATTCCAAATTATTTTTCATCCCGTAGTTATACAATCTAAAACCTAAAAAAAAAATTGTGACAATAATTTGACAATGAAATATACCGTCTTTGAATATTTGAGAAAAATGATCAAATGTGAGGGATGACGCTCCGGACGGAAAATGCCTCATAAATTCAAAAAAGTTCTCCTAAAATTAAAGAAAATAAAAATAAATTTTTACTATTTATTAGTTTTTACATAATTAATCTTTTCGAAGTCTTCTCCAGTAGCGTAGCTCACTATTTCCATACAGGATAATAAATTCGTCGAATTTAAAGAGCAATGTTCGTCTATAAAATCGACGATTTTTCGACTCCTGGGGAGCATTTCGAAAATTCGATGGTCGAAAAATAAATCCTTAAAAAAAAGAGAAAAAAATAATTAATTTTTAAACATTTTAATTCAATTATGGTGAAAAATATGGCGAAAGTTAATGGCAAAAGCGAGTGAAACAAAAGCACTACAAAAGCTGTTAATTTTTACGTATTTTTGCATAAAAAAAAAGCTCTAAGTGGGATTTGAACCTACGACCAGCTTTTGCTTTACAATATGAGGCCGTAGGTTCGAATCCAACTTGAGGCCAATTTTTTTTTCTTTCTTCTTCCCCTAATTTATTTAGTTTAATTTAATTTAATAATAAAGGCAGGTTAAAACGTGAAAATTGTGTCACGCGTGGCACAAACGAAGCAGAAAGCGTGATTTAAGAAGCGCAAAAAAATAATAAATTGAGTCAGAAATTGTGGAGGTTATTTAAAAATAAAAAGTTTGACTTTTTTAAAGTTTAATGAAAGTATTTATTGAATAATTATCACAGAATAGTTTAAAATCACAAATCGTTACAAAAAGGACTTGAAAATGTCCAAAATTTGATCGTAGACTTCAATTTTGGCGTTTTTCGCGACAACGTAGTCTAGATGGGAAAATGTCGGGTCTTCTATTCTTTTGTTAAGAATGACGTTAGGCAACATCCTAGCGAGCCTAAGAACAGATTTTTCGTTTATATACATGTCGTTGAGGCTGTAAAAGAGGGCGACGGGTGCTCGAACGTTTTTGAGCGGGTAAAACGGTGGATTCTCATCCCCGTATATATTTAAATTCTGTTTCCGACCGTAGCTATACAATCTAAAACCTTAAAATTAAAGTTAATAATAATTAAAAAAAAAAATTACCATGTTTAAATATTTGAGAATAATGGTGGAAATTCAAGGAAGAAGACCCGGTCAAAAAATGCCTTAGGTTATTCTGCAAATTATCCTGGAACAAAAATGAATTTGTTAAAATGAAATTCTAGACCTTTTTCTAAATTTTACTTCGTTCACGTTGTCCATGTTTTCTCGAATAGGAAGACTCAAAAGTTGCTTGCAGAGTGAAAAAGTCGATGAATTTTTCGTGCAAAATTGGTCGACAAAATCGATGTATCCTCTGCTTCTAGGTAAAAATTCGTAAACCCCATTCGCGAAGAGTGAGTCCTTAAAAAAATAGACAAAACATTATAAAATATGGGCAAAATTTTCTATAAATAAGCTTGGGAGGTTAAAGGCAAAAGCGAGTGAAGCTAAAAAAGCTGAATGTGCCAAAAAACTATTTTTCTGACAAAATTTGACTTGACATTAGCAAAGCGCAAGCTAGGTAACGTTTAAGAACATTGTAACAGTAGTAACATTCAGCGACAGTAGTGATGTAAGCGACGGTGGTGACGTAAGCGACATTAGTGACGTTCGCGACAGTAGTGACTTTAGCAACAGTAGTGTCTTTAGCAACAGTAGTGACTTTAGAAACAGTAGTGACTTTAGAAACAGTAGTGACTTTAGCAACAGTAGTGACTTTAGCAACAGTAGTGACTTTAGCAACAGTAGTGTCTTTAGCAACAGTAGTGTCTTTAGCAACAGTAGTGACTTCAGCAACAGTAGTGACTTCAGCAACAGTAGTGACTTCAGCAACAGTAGTGACTTTAGCAACAGTAGTGACTTTAGCAACAGTAGTGACTTTAGCAACAGTAGTGACTTTAGCAACAGTAGTGACTTTAGCAACAGTAGTGACTTTAGCAACAGTAGTGACATTAGCAACAGTAGTGACATTAGCAACAGTAGTGACTTTAGCAACAGTAGTGACATTTGCAACAGTAGTGACATTTGCAACAGTAGTGACTTTAGCAACAGTAGTGACTTTAGCAACAGTAGTGACTTTATAAACAGTAGTGACTTTAGAAACAGTAGTTACTTTAGCAACAGTAGTGACTTTAGCAACAGTAGTGACATTTGCAACAGTAGTGACTTTAGCAACAGTAGTGGCATTAGCAACAGTAGTGGCATTAGCAACAGTAGTGGCATTAGCAACAGTAGTGACTTTATAAACAGTAGTGACTTTAGCAACAGTAGTGACTTTAGAAACAGTAGTGACTTTAGAAACAGTAGTTACTTTAGCAACAGTAGTGACTTTAGCAACAGTAGTGACTTTAGCAACAGTAGTGACTTTAGCAACAGTAGTGACTTTAGCAACAGTAGTGACTTTAGAAACAGTAGTGACTTTAGAAACAGTAGTGACTTTAGCAACAGTAGTGACTTTAGCAACAGTAGTGACTTTAGCAACAGTAGTGACTTTAGCAACAGTAGTGACTTTTAGCAACAGTAGTGACTTAGCAACAGTAGTGACTTTAGCAACAGTAGTGACTTTAGAAACAGTAGTGCTTAGCAACAGTAGTGACTTTAGAAACAGTAGTGACTTTAGCAACAGTAGTGACTTTAGCAACAGTAGTGACTTTAGCAACAGTAGTGACTTTAGCAACAGTAGTGACTTTAGCAACAGTAGTGACTTTAGCAACAGTAGTGACATTAGCAACAGTAGTGACATTAGCAACAGTAGTGACTTTAGCAACAGTAGTGACTTTAGCAACAGTAGTGACATTTGCAACAGTAGTGACATTTGCAACAGTAGTGACTTTAGCAACAGTAGTGACTTTATAAACAGTAGTGACTTTAGAAACAGTAGTAACTTTAGCAACAGTAGTGACTTTAGCAACAGTAGTGACTTTAGCAACAGTAGTGACTTTAGCAACGTAGTAACGATAGCAATAGTAGAAGGTGACATTAACGGTAGTAGGAAAAATAAACAATAGTAGTAACATTAGCAACAGTAGCATGAGCAGCAATAGTAAAATGTAGTAACTTTAGCATGTAGTAGGTATCGCAAATTATCATTAATAACATTAGCATCAGAGTAATATTGGCAGCAGTAGTAACATAACAAAAGTAGATGGTAACATAAGCAATATTAGTAATATTCGCAAAAGTAGTAATATTAGCTACAGTCGTAATATTAGCAACTTTAGCAGTAATATTAACATTTATCAACATTAGTAACGGTTTGTAATATTTAGCAACTATCCATGGCAGTAGTAGTAGAGGTAGTATCAGTATCACCATAAGTGCATCATTATTGCAGTAATATATGGTCACAGTAGTTTTTTGCCTGAAACAAAATAAGCTCACCTGCCATTTTCTGTAGTAAACTTTTGAAAACCGTCTTGATATAATATTTTTGTGGGGAGGTTTCTCAGGGAACTCTAATATCATATATAATATAAATTTAACATTTATATTAAATTAAATTTTATAATAAATATTACCTATAACTTACAACTATAAAATAATATAATACAAAAAATGCAGTAGGTACATATTATATGGCACCAAAATTAATAAATTTGTGTCTAAAATAAATATGGCAGTCTTTTTGTATTCTTATTTTGGCACGTGAGGTTTTGTCCAGGCTATATCATGACGTCACTCCACAAATAACTCGCGACAAACCTCAAGAAAACGTTTCTGGACTAGAATATTTTCATTATTTTATCGTAAACTTCTTTTTTGGCGTTGTTGGCAATGACGTAGTCAAGATGGGAGAAGGTGGGGTCGGAGATCCTTTTGTTGAAAATGACGTTGGGAAGCATCGTTCCGAGTTTTAGGGACGATTTTTCGCTCAAAAACGGATCGTTGAGGCTGTAAAAAATGGCGACGGGGGCGCCCACTCTTTTCAAAGGGTAATACGGTGGCTTTTCATTTCCGTATATTTTCAGATTCGTTTTTTTCCCGTAGTTATACATCCTGAAACCTGAAAATGTCCTCATTAATAATGGGGCAAGTGGGGGTATGTTAGCGGTTTTCTCGTTCAGGAATCAGCCACCAGAGAGCTGGTAACTAGCGCTACTAGTGGCTACTTCCTTAACTACTTGAGAAAACCGTAAAACATGAAATGCGGCAATAACTTTTCTCCTACCACCACCAAACAATTATCAAAAAAATTTACCATCTCTGTATATTTGGGAAAAATGATGAAAAGTCTGGGATGAAGCTCCAGAAGGAAAATATTTGAAATATAGTTGAGCTTTGTCCTAAAATAAAAAATTAATTATTGGCTACAAAATTTTTTTTAAATTTTACATAATCGACATTTTGCAGGTTTTCTCGAAACATGATAGTCCACATGTTCAAGCAGAGGACGTAAGTCGGCGAATTCATCGAGCAATGTTTTTCCATGAATTCAACAGTCATACGCTTCCTGGGAAATAATTCGAAAATTCCTTTCCCGCTGAAAGAATCCTTTAAACAAATAAAATTTATTAAAAAATAAATAATTTAACAAAACTATTGCCACCGTTAGCGTGCGAGTTTTGAGCAAAAGCGAGTGAAATGACCAAAAGCAGGAGAAAAGGAGAATTTTGGGTTTATAAGTCAGTTTTTAGCTAAACTGTGAAAAGGAAATAGGGAGGGAGATCGGTTTCAGCTGAAAGCTAACTTCAACCATTAACCACTAAAGAATTAAAAAACCAGCTTGTTTTTTTTTCGTGGACATTGACCCTTTTAAATCAAAAATTTGGTGAGTATAAGCCCTTCACATAAATAAAAGAACGATCACTTGGTGACTGACACTTTTCATATCAATTCCGACCTTTTTTCATCAAGACAGATACTTTTTAGGTGACATAACGACCCTTTTTCATCAAGACAGATACTTTTTAGGAGAATTCCAACCATTTTTCATCAAGAAAGATACTTTTTAGGTGACATAAAGACCCTTTTTCATCAAGACAGATACTTTTTAGGAGAATTCCAACCATTTTTCATCAAGAAAGATACTTTTTAGGTGACATAACGACCCTTTTTCATCAAGACAGATACTTTTTAGGAGAATTCCGACCCTTTTTCATCAAGAAAGATACTTTTTAGGTGACATAAAGACCCTTTTTCATCAAGACAGATACTTTTTAGGAGAATTCCAACCATTTTTCATCAAGAAAGATACTTTTTAGGTGACATAACGACCCTTTTTCATCAAGACAGATACTTTTTAGGGAAAATCCGACCCTTTTTCATCAAGACAGACACTTTTTAGGTTGATTTAGACCCTTTTTCATCAAGGTGAACATTTTTTGGTTCAATTCCGACCCTTTTTCATCAAAAAAGACACTTTTTAGGTGGTTTCCGTCCCTTTGTCATCGAGAAAGACACTTTTTAGGTAAATTTCCGCCCCAATTTCATCGAGAAAGATACTTTTTTAGGTATATAATTTAAATTTTTTTTAATTTTGCTATAAAAATATAATTAAAAAACGTTTGTACATTAAAATAAATTAAATAAGAAAATATTTAAAGTCAAAAAGTTTGACGATTTCATTATGAACGGCGTCTTTGGCATTTTTCCCATAAATGTAGTCGTAATGGGTAAATTTGGGGTCGTCGACTCTTTTATTGAGTACGAGATTGGGCAAAGAATTTGCGAGTTTTTGAGCGGAAATTTCGGAAATGAAAGCGTCGTTGAGTCCATAGAAAATGGCGACGGGCGCCCTCACGTTTTCAAGAGGGTAAAAAGGAGGAAAGTCCGTCCCGTAATATTTCAAATTCGTTTCTTTTCCGTAGTCGTACATCCTGAATGCGTCTAAAATTTAATTTAAAAAATAAAAATAATTAATTTTTCGTTCTTACCGTTTTTATAGAGTTGACCGAAATGGAGAAAATTCCGGAGCGAAGATCCAGTTGGAATATATTTAAAATATTTTTCCACTTTCCCCTATTTAAGAATTTTTTAAAAAATATTTAAAAATTTATTTAATTTTTACATAGTCAATATTTTGTCTGTTTTCTCCAAAAACGAGTCCGTAAACGTCCAAACAGAGTGAAAATGAAGTCGAATTTATTTTACACTCGTTTTCCACGTATTCGATCACTTTTGGACTTCTGGGTAAAATTTCAAAAATTCTCCTTTCATACAAAACATCCTTTAAAAAAAAATTAAATTTTAAAAAAATTTAAAATTTCCTGAAAATGCCACCGCCCAAAGAAGTAGCTTGTCAAAAAAGCGAGTGGAGAAAATTGAGTATTAAATTTGTTTTTTTATTAAAAAAAGTAATCTTTGGAATCTAATAGTTGAGACTAGAAAAAAACAAGAATAAAAATTAGAATCGTTTTTTTTAAATCATGGAGTCGAGTAACTCGAGCAAGCCGACGATTTCTTTGTAGACGATTTCTTTGGCGTTTTGACCAAAAATGAAGTCGGTGTGCGTGAATTTCGGATCGCTCACTTTTACGTTCAGCAACAGGTTTTGCAATTTACTCGCCAGCTCCTCCGCAGACTGAAAAAAGAAGTTCAATGATGATCAGGAGGCTTCGCTTTCTCCAATTTGCACAATTTTCGAAATTGGGTATAATGGAAGAAAAGATGGGTTTGCATGGCATAGTGGGGTAATGGCGCTAAATGGGGCAACATCGATGGGTAATGGCACTAAATGGGGTAATATCGTGGGGTGATGGCACTAAATGGGGTAATATCGTGGGGGTAATGGCACTTAATGGGGTAATACCGTGAGATAATAGCACTAAATGGGATAATATCGTGGGGTAATGGCACTTAATGGGGTAACATCGATGGGTAATGGCACTAAATAGGGTAACATCGATGGGTAATGGCACTAAATGGGGCAAAATCGATGGGTAATAGCACTAAATATAGTAATATCGTGGGGTGATGGCACTAAATGGGGTAATATCGTGGGGGTAATGGCACTTAATGGGGTAACATCGATGGGTAATGGCACTAAATAGGGTAACATCGATGGGTAATGGCACTAAATGGGGCAAAATCGATGGGTAATAGCACTAAATATAGTAATATCGTGGGGTGATGGCACTAAATGGGGTAATATCGTGGGGGTAATGGCACTTAATGGGGTAATACCGTGAGATAATAGCACTAAATGGGGTAATATCGTGGGGGTAATGGCACTTAATGGGGTAACACCGATGGGTAATGGCACTAAAATAGGTAATATCGTGGGGTAATGGCACTAAATGGGTAATATCGGGGGAGTAATGGCACTAAATGGGTAATATCGTGGGGTGATGGCACTAAATGGGGTAAAGCGTGGGGTAATGGCACTAAATGGGTAATATCGGGGGAGTAATGGCACTAAATGGGTAATATCGTGGGGTGATGGCACTAAATGGGTAATATCGTGGGGTGATGGCACTAAATGGGGGTAAAGCGTGTGGTAATGGCACTAAATGGGGTAATATCGTAGGGTGATGGCACTAAATGGGGTAAAGTGTGGGGTAATGGCACTAAATGGGGTAATATCGTGGGTTAATGGCACTAAATGGGGTAATATCGTGGGGTAATAGCACTAAATGGGGTAATATGGTGGGGTAATGGCACTAAATGGGTAATATCGTGGGGTGATGGCACTAAATGGGGTAAAGCGTGGGGTAATGGCACTAAATGGGTAATTTCGTGGGGTGATGGCACTAAATGGGTAATATCGTGGGGTGATGGCACTAAATGGGTAATATCGTGGGGTGATGGCACTAAATGGGGGTAAAGCGTGTGGTAATGGCACTAAATGGGGTAATATCGTAGGGTGATGGCACTAAATGGGGTAAAGTGTGGGGTAATGGCACTAAATGGGGTAATATCGTGGGTTAATGGCACTAAATGGGGTAATATCGTGGGGTAATGGCACTAAATGGGGTAATATCGTGGGGTAATGGCACTAAATGGGTAATATCGTGGGGTAATGGCACTAAATGGGGTAAAATCGATGGGTAATGGCACTAAATGGGGTAATATCGTAGGGTGATGGCACTAAATGGGGTAATATCGTGGGGTAATGGCACTAAAAGGGGTAGTATCGTGGGGTAATGGCACTAAATGGGGTAACACCGATGGGTAATGGCACTAAAATAGGTAATATCGTGGGGTAATGGAACTAAATGGGTAATATCGGGGGTAATGGCACTAAATGGGTAATATCGTGGGGTGATGGCACTAAATGGATTAAAGCGTGGGGTAATATCGTGGGGTAATGGCACTAAATGCTGTAATATCGTGGGTAATGGCACTAAAGGGGTAATATCGTGAGGTATTGGCGTTATATGGGGTAATATCGTGGAGTATTGGCGGTATTTGCTGTAATATCGTGTGGTGTTGGCGGTATATGGGGTAATTTAGGAGGGTATTGGTGGTATATGGGTAAAGTAGTAGGGTATTGGCGGTATATGGGCAATATAGTGGGGTATTGGCAGTATTTACGGTAATAGGGTAGTGGTAGTATGGTGTAAGGTGTATATATATATGAGTAAAAAATCTTAATTATTGGTAATGATATTATGTGGTAATGGGATTATTGGGGGTAATAATCGAGATCATATGGAGTAACGGTAATTAACAAGGTTGCAATTGTGCCACATTGTAGTGACGTAATTGGTTGCCAAGGGAACAATTCAAACAAGTACTCACCCTCCGGTTCATCAACGTGTCGTTGTCTCCGTAGAACAAAGCAATAGGAATCTTTATATCACCCAGAGGATAAAATGGCGGATCGAAACTTCCGTAAATTTTCATATTTTTAAGTTTACCGTAACTATAAAATCTAAAACCTGTAAAAACGTAAATAAATATCTGCATAGTGACCTATGAGGAAGGCAAACAGCAACCTTTCGATCGTTGCTGCTGACAAAATTACCATTTTTGTATATCTGGGACAAATGATGGACTGTATTGATTGAAGTTCCCGTGGGCAAGTAACTCGCCGATTTTCCAATTGTTTTCTTTAAAATGTTATAGTTAATGGTGATATTTTCATTTTGAATACTTACCCTGTCTAAGTTTAACCTGTCTTCGCCATAGGCCATGCCTATGACGTCTAAACAAAAGTCAATCGTTGGGGAATTGGGGTCGCATGATTTTCGAATCGCTTTGATAGTCTCGCCCGATCTCGGCATAAATTCGTATGCCTTCCGAAGAATGAGGGACTCCTTTAAATTTTAAAACCTCACTCGCTTTTATGGTAATGGAGGTGACAATTCTGACTTTTTTTAGATGAAAGTTAAAAATCATACCCGTATCGAGTCGCTGTAGAGTATGAGGAGACGTAGGACGGTCTGGAAGAGTTCCGAAAGCGTCGGAGTTGTTGCTACAGGCGCGAGTAAAACGGCTGCTTTGACTTTGTCGTTGTATTCCGGCCTGAGGGACGCCATCGTTAGAAATACCGTCGTGCCCATCGAATGCCCTATATAGTAGATCTGAGGTTTTCCTGTCACTTCGATGATCTTGTCGATGAAAGCGGGGATGTCATAAAGTCCAGCTTCGTGGAAACTAAAAAAAAACAAAGGAAACAATGTTAGAACCTCATGGGCATCTAGGTACACCCGAATAGAACTGTTGCCATGGAAACCGTTTAGTTGGGAGAGGTTTATTTGAAATTTGTGGAGAGGTCTCTAGAGCCCCATATAGCATTATATTATACTTACGTAAAGTTCCAATATTGAAATTCTTTCACAGAATAATATTTATGCCCTTTCGAATATGCGCTACCTCTTTGATCCGAAAGCCAGACGTCATAACCGTTATCAGATAACGTAAACGCTGAAAAAATTTTTCAGTAAAAAGAGAAAAAACAAATTTTTTTCATACCTAAACTTGTGTTGGGGTCGACCACCCATGAATCTGAAGAAGCCAAAACGCCATGTTGGATAAGAACTGGTGGCTTTGTGACGTCAGGATTTTTGGATAAGATTCGATGTAGGCTCAATATATAGCCGTCCTCAGTCGTTACTTTATAGTATTCATAACCGTACCCTCGATTTTTTATCAAAGCGTCCTAAAAAAAAAGTTTTTCTATATTTAAAAAAAAAACTGGACCGAAAGAAGTCAAGGATTTTTTTGTGCCACCTCAATGTAGGTATAGAAACAAGCTGAAAAAGTATATTATTTGAAAATTCAAGAAAGACACTTTTTAGGTGAATTCCGACCCTATTTCATCAAGAAAGATACTTTTTTAAGTGAATTCCGACCCTATTTCATCAAGAAAGATACTTTTTAAAGCGAATTCCGACCCTTTTTCATCAATAAAGATACTTTTTAAGTGAATTCCGACCATTTTCATCAAGAAAGATACTTTTTTAAAAGTGAATTCCGACCCTTTTTCATCAAGAAAGATACTTTTTAAAGTGAATTCCGACCCTATTTCATCAAGAAAGATACTTTTTTAAGTGAATTCCGACCCTATTTCATCAAGAAAGATACTTTTTTAAGTGAATTCCGACCCTATTTCATCAAGAAAGATACTTTTTAAAGCGAATTCCGACCCTTTTTCATCATCAAAGATACCTTTTAAAGTGAATTCCGACCCTTTTTCATCAAGAAAGATACTTTTTTTAAAGTGAATTCCGACCCTTTTTCATCAAGAAAGATACTTTTTAAAGTGAATTCCGACCCTATTTCATCAAGAAAGATACTTTTTAAAGCGAATTCCGACCCTTTTTCATCATCAAAGATACCTTTTAAAGTGAATTCCGACCCTTTTTCATCAAGAAAGATACTTTTTTTAAAGTGAATTCCGACCCTTTTTCATCAAGAAAGATACTTTTTAAAGTGAATTCCGACCCTTTTTCATCAAGAAAGATACTTTTTAAAGTGAATTCCGACCCTATTTCATCAAGAAAGATACTTTTTAAAGCGAATTCCGACCCTTTTTCATCAATAAAGATACTTTTTAAGTGAATTCCGACCCTTTTTCATCAAGAAAGATACTTTTATAAGTGAATTCCGACCCTTTTTCATCATGAAAGATACTTTTTTAAAGGGAATTCCGACCCTTTTTCATCAAGAAAGATACTTTTTAAAGCGAATTCCGACCCTTTTTCATCATCAAAGATACCTTTTAAAGTGAATTCCGACCCTTTTTCATCAAGAAATATACTTTTTTAAGTGAATTCCGACCCTTTTTTTATCAAGAAAGATACTTTTTTTTAAAGTGAATTCCGACCCTTTTTGATCAAGAAAGATACTTTTTAAAGCGAATTCCGACCCTATTTCATCAAGAAAGATACTTTTTAAAGCGAATTCCGACCCTTTTTCATCATCAAAGATACCTTTTAAAGTGAATTCCGACCCTTTTTCAACAAGAAAGATAATTTTTTAAATGAATTCCGACCCTTTTCGCTCAAGAAAGATACTTTTTAGGTGACATAAAGACCCTTTTCATCAAAAAAGACACTTTTCATGTTCTTAAAAATTTTTTTTTTTTTTTATGGATTCCGGTCAATAGCTTGCCAGTATACTGATTTTGACTTTTTTAAATGACATATTTATTGTTTAACTTCAATTCTTTTCAAAGGCACGTAATGTCTCAACCAAGTCCACTTATCCGCTTTAATTTGTCTATATAAGTACCGCCCATATTTTGAAGGCTTTTTATGCCATATTAAGGGAAAAAATTACTCTATAAGTTCCTTATCCTTGCTTTAAAATTAGACTAAACGGTCCGCTTTCGAAAAAAATATGAGGAAGAAGATGATTGCCAAGGACGTCCGGATACCCGTTGTATTATATGGAAATGTAACCGATTCCAGATAAAGTTTTTTATTTTTTCAGTTTCTTTGTTGTGCGGTTTTTTATAGAATAAAATGACGCGTTTTGTTTACCCCAAGGTTATTTTTAAAGGAGTCTAAAGTCCTTTTTTTGTTTATAAACAGAAAAAAAATTAGAAAAAATCGACCTGGATATTTTAAAAAAAAATCCTTGAATTTGGAGATTTTTTGTTTTTTTAAATCGGACAATGTCGTTGCCCTCCGTCCTTCACCTACGCGGGACCGTTTTCGCGGCCGCGAAATCTTCGAAGGGAATTCACTTTCGCTATCGGAAATGATAAAAAATGAGGCAGCCTCATGAATCGGCGAATTCCCATAAAATTTCATAAACTATCCTTCCAGAAAAGACAGGAATCACCACATTTTTGGTCATAAAAACAAAGTATAGTATTGGCCACGAATTCCCCCCTGATGAAGACCTCAAAAAAAAATTTTTTTTATTCATTTTAATAATTTATAACACTTTTCTGAAATTAATTACTTAACCTTGCCATTAAAACAATGAAAATTATCAAATTAAAAAACAATGAATTAATTTCGTTATTAATTTGGTTAGATGATGGGTCAAGTGATAAATTACAAGGAAATACTTTAAATAAATTAATAAAACAAAAGGATTTTTTTGAAACAATAGGTCAGAAATTACCGAAAAAGAGGAAGAAAACTTAAAATACGCCTCGCTAGCCTGAATTCTTCCAAAATTATTGATCTCATTCCCCCCAACCTCCATCAATTAATCCTCCTGAAACGTTCCTTAATATACCCTCAATACCCCTCAACTAACCCCCAAACTCCCAACTTTTCTTCTCATTTCCCCCAACTAATCCCCCTACCTCCTCCAAAATCACAGCAACAAACCCCCAATTTCTACTTTTGGCTCCCAAACTCCCCCAAATCCCCCAACTATTCCCCTGCCTCGCCCAATCTCAAACAATTCCTTCCCCCAATTCTACTTAAGGCTCCCAAAATTCCCCCCAAACCCATAAATCTCCCAAATTTTCTTCTCATTTCCACCAACTAATCCCCTACCCCCCAAATCCCCATAACACATTCCCCCAATTTCTATTTCTGGCTCCCAAACTCCCCCCAAATCCCCCAACTAATCCCGTATCTCCCCCAAATCCCCATAACACATTCCCCCAATTTCTATTTTTGGCTCCCAAACCCCCAAATATTCTCCTACCTCGCCCAATCTCAAAAATTCCCTCCCCCAATTCTAATTAAGGCTCCCAAACTCTCCTCCCCCCTCAAACCCATAAATCTCCCAAATTTTCTTCTCATTTCCCCCAACTAATCCCCAACCACCCCCAAATGCACACAACACATTCCCCCAATTACTACATAAGGCTCCCAAACCCCCCCAAAACCCAGATCCTCCCAACTTTTCTCCTTATTTCCCCCAACTAATCCTTTACCTCCCCCAAATCCCCATAATACTTTCCCCCAATTTCTATTTTTGGCTCCCATACCCCCAAATCTTCCAACTATTCTTTTTGCCTCCCCACTAATCCTTACCCTCCCCCCCCCCACAGCCTCTCTAACTGTTTATCTTTAATTTTTATAGTCCAATGATTTGGTTGAAAGGACTTCGAGAACAGTTGCTCGCCGTCCTCGGAGACCGGAAAGGTCCTTCCATTTTTTTTTCTTCTATTAATATCGGAATTCAACTTCCCGTTCATTTTCCTCGTTCCAACGGTCATTAATGATGCATTAAATTTTGTAAAGGTTCGAACATGAAGTTTCTTAATTATAAGATGGGACCATTTATTCAGAAACTCTCAACAAAATTTTTTGTTTTTCATTTTTCTATTCCAAGGTCATGTTTGATCAAAAAGTGTTAACAATTAAATATTTAATTTGGTTTTGGAATTTTAATTTTTTTTTAAGGAGTTAAAAATATTAAGCAAAAAACGTTCTATTGTTGGTTTTAGACAAAGGGATTGGGGAAAAAAATCCCATGAAAAGCTCGCGAAAATGAAAAAATAAATTGTTTCCTTTACCTCAAATACATAATTAGATTAAAATTAGGTTTTTATTAACATTAAAATCGTCCCATTTATTTCACGTTACGTAAGAATTTTTCATGATTTTGTTATAAAATAATGTTTTCTTTATTTGTTTCGAGGTCTTCATCTTATCCGGAAATTGCGCTCCAATCGGTTTTCAGAAATAGTGTGGAAAAGACGGTTTTCTCGCACGAGACGTTCTGAGTGCGAAATCTGCCAGCAATGGTAGCGATCATGCGAATATCACTTGGTGGGGCGGAACGCTACCACCTTTCTAGATCACGCATTGGCTTCAGAAAAACTCTTGAAATTCGATTGCTCAGAAAAGAATATTGAAGAAAAAATTGATATCAAGCTTATCTCGTGGGTACTAACGATGTCCATTTTGAAGTAAACAAAAACATCACTGGAGATGGAAAAAAAAAAATCTTACCGTTAATAGGAAATCCTCTGGGAGGTTCGCGTTGCTGTTGACTTTTACAGGAGAAGCAAAAAAGGGTAGAAATTTGGTGAAAATCATAGGTAGGAACTGGGCTATGGCTGCGTTGGGGATGGGCTGAGATGGAGCAGCGGACTCGGAGAGGGCGAACGGCACCAAAAACAAAACGAGAAACATTTTTCGTTTTTTCGTCCCTCGCGAGCTACCGAACCTTACGGGACCTAAATTGTGTTTGTTCTTATACTAGAAGACGCGGGGATGTCCGCGCTATAAAATCGCCTCGATTCACCAAAAGGTAAACCGGCTCCCACCCGCCACCCGCGACCTTCCTCCCCACCTATACAGGGTGCATCTTTTTCACCACTTTTTCCTTTCATTTCTGCATCAAAAATTAAAAAACTTCATTTTTTCCGAACTAATCATTAAAAGGCAAATATTGTTTTTCAGCGCTCTAAATCAACAATTCAAGAATTCCAAAAAAAAGTTGTCGAACGAGACTTCGAATTCTGAAGATTCCACGTTTCTTGAGGTCAACACGGAAGTATATCTTGTTCATGGACTTTGACCCTTTTTGAACGAAAAAGGCACTTTATGGGTGAACTTTGGCCCTTTTCCAACCACAAACACCCAATTAAGGGACTAAATGCATATAAAAGAATTTTAATTGGACTTTGACCCTTCTTGACTATAAAGACGCAAGAGAGGACTTTGACCATTTTTCAATAATAATCGCTCACAAAGTGTCGTTCTCGTTCAAGAAGGGTCAAAGTCCATGAAAAAAGAGCCCAAGGTCCTCTCATAAAGTGTCTCGTTCAAGAATGGTCAAAGTCCACTCATAAAGTGTCTCGCTCAAGAAGGGTCAAAGTCCAATTCAATAGTGTCCATCCTATATGTACTACTTTTATACTGAGTTTTCATCACTGTTTTCGTTTTTAAGTCATTTTCTCTTGAAAATTATAATCATTATCAATTATTTTAACTCGCAATGTTGTTTACTCTTATTTGTTTTTAATTACCATCATTATTCTTCACCTTCGAAATTTGAATATTTTGTCTCAATGGTTACAGAAGAAAATAAAAGGAACATACTATATTTTTGTGATCCTTAGAGCGTCCTGATCACGAATTTGCCTCAGTCCATCTCAATAGCCTCTTTCCTAAGGAAATGTGTTAAAAATAAAACCATACCGTCAAAATGAAGTCCTCCGGTAAATTTCGGTTGCTTTCGACCCTTATCGGCTTATAATCGAAGGGTAAAGAAAAGAAGAGAATTTTCCCGAGGAAATTCGCGATGAAACCTTCTCGTGGAGGTTCGATCGTCCCAAATGCTGAGACAGAAACGAGGAAAAAGAGCCAAAAAATGTTCATTGTTTGCCCTTTAAGGGATGAAGAGCGACTGGGTCTTTTCCATTCGGGACCCTAATTAAGGCCCTAAAAACCCCCGGAGAGAAAAAATTCGTTTTCAAACCCTTGTTACGGCTACACGTTGCCCAATTAGACCAAAAAATAGTTGTCAACATCTTGTTTTTTTTTCAACTCTCATTAAATGATAATCTCTTCGAAGTAGTTCAAGTTCATTACGACACTTTAGCCATCATACACCTTTTTTCTGGCTCGTATTACGGATTAATTCGATGTAAAAAATTTTCAAAAAAAAATCCTTGATTTTTTTTTTTTTTGTTCAAATGTGACTGTATTCCCTAAAAACTGACGATTTGAAGGTGAATAAAATGATTTTAATTTTTTTTTCTTTAATCCGGAGTTTAAGGTTAAACCTCAAGTTTGCGGTGGCCCCGTTAATAGTTGATGGGTCATAGGAAATTACTTCCTTTAAATTATTCGAAAAATCAACAATTTGCATGATAAACGACAAAACTTTTTGAAAATTTTTCCTTTTGGTGCCCCTCAACTTGGTAGTTAAGGTGACACCAGACCTTTAAAGAGAATTCATGGGATTCCTAGTTCCATTTTCATTATCTTCACCCCAAAAAAGCTTCAAATCATAAACGATATCACCAAAAATTAAACAAAACAATAAAATTAGTTCAAAATATATATAATTACAAAAATAGTGTAAAATTACAAAAATAAGATTTTTCTGACAATAGACTCGAAATATGAGATTTAAGATAATAAAAATTTAAAACCTTAAATGATGATTGTGATAATTGTTTTGACTTAAACAAACGGACTTTTCAATTTGGAAAATCGAAATTGAAAAATAGGCTTGTTCAGGCCAACGCAATTTCCGGATGTGGAGTTTTCGGTGCGGAGTTCGAGTGAGGACTGAAAAACCGAAAAGGGATGTTTTCTCCTCGATAAAATTCAAGATAGGCGACTTCCTATTCTAAAAGATATGCCCCTCCGTTGGATTCATTTTGCTGAAAATCGGATCAGAACGGATGCTGGAATGCACGACAAGATCATGGGGTCATTTTGACCCTACCAACTTTTTGAGCAAGTTGGGGGTTCCACTTCTGTAACTATCAAACCTGACCAGACCTTTTGTTAAGCATCTACTCTTTGATTTCGGTTTTAAAATATTTTGATCGATATTCCGAGCAATCAAGATGAGTAAACATATCAAAGAGGAAGGAAAACAATAGCGGCGTTATAAGAAAATGGGAGCAAGAGAAAAGAAAAAAAAACCATAAAAGGAACATTTTCGTGATCCCAGAGCGCCCTGATCACAAATATATGGCGTCTATCCTGGAATCCTCCTTGACATCCTCAATAGCTTCTTTCCTACGGAAATCCGCAAAAAGACGAAATGTGTCACTGGGAAATCTTTGTTAGTTATAATTTTATTGTTTCCCTTAACCTAGATTTTGTCCTTTACCTCGATCGGTACATAAGAAGACAACGGACGTGATGACATTACAATGGGAGAACATGTCTGGAGCTTTCACCGACGGAACCTCCTGAAAAAATAAATTTCCCTTCTTGTGAATTTCAAGTCACACTTGTCTCACCCCCCTTGGTGTACATGAACGAAGGTCCAAAAAGATCCTCCTCCATATCCCAACTTACTTAATGATTTCGGTTTAATTGTATAAAAACCTTAAAATTCAACATTTAAGGGGGATTCTCCCATCAGAATTGTTTGTTTCTCATTCAAGAGATTGCAGCACTATCACCCCCAAAATTAGTTTCCTCGTTATGGGCACTAAAAATGGTCGGAAATTTTTTTTGAAAAGAGCGTTCTCATTCTTTCGGAAAACTACATACTTTTTAGAAAGCGGTTTTCCCGGAAAATTTTTCCTCGGAAAAATAAGAAATGCAATTTTCCACCAAAACTTTATTTTAAAAAAAACAGGTAGTCATCTTGTAGGTTTTGACGAGCTGATTCCAAATATGCTAATATTAAGACGATCGGATGGATAGATTCGTCGGTACGAGAGTTTTAAGGCTTAGATGCTGCGGGGTTCCGGGGAGTTCAATGAGGGGGGCGGGGAGAAAAGATAAATTTTCCCTTTGTCAAGGTCAGGATTCTTCAAACCGGTTTTTATTTCAAGAAAACATTTGAGGCAGCTTTATTTTCTACAATGTTATCATTCTGTAATTTTAAATTTTTATCCTTTGCAGACTGACTTTTCTAAAATCTGACTTTTTCATCGGTAAAAATCGAAAATCCAGCGTTTTGGTCGCCTCGTAGGTCAGAAACGTTTGGTCCTACAAAAAATCTTAGTAGATCAAATTTTTAGCAAACTTAATAATCTTTAGTTTGTTTTTATAAAATTTTCTGAAATCTACGAACGCGAATTTACAATTGTTGATTTTGAGTTTTTTGACGAAAATATGGCTCTTAAAACTTTGATTTTGAGGATTTTGGACAAAAATTGGGCATTACAAATGTTGATATTGAGGTTTTTGTCGAAAATTGGGCTCTTAAAACCTTGATTTTGAGATTTTGTACGAAAAAAGGCTCTTTAAACTTTGATTTTGAGGTTTTTGGACGAAAATTGGGCTTTACAAATGTTGATTTTGAGGTTTTTGGACGATAATTTTGCTTTTGAAATGTCGATTTTAAGGTTTTAGGTGAAAAACAGCCTTAAAATGTGTTTAGAAAGAAAAGAAAAACTAAATTTTTGAGGAACATTGGAAAAAAAATCATGAGTCTTTTCTGGTTTTGACTAAATATTATGAAATGGAAAAAAAAATCTACCTAACAATCTCACAATAGAGAGAAAAAAAATTAAGCCGTTAACGGCTCGATGACCTTGAAGGAGTAAGAGTGATGTGTCATCTTTACTTCCCCAAAATATAACTCCCCTTCCCCGCACCATCTAATCCTTAAAAATCTCGTACCGACGAATCTATTCATCTGATCTTCTTAATATTAGCATATTTGAAATCAGCTCGTCAAAACCTACAAGAAGACTACCTGTTTTTTTCAAAATTTCTGTTTTGGTGGAAAATTGGATTTTCTATTTTCCCAAGGAAAATTTTTCCGGAAAAACTGCCCCCTAAACAGTACGTAGTTTTCCAAAAGAATGAGAACGCGCTTTTCAAAAAAAATTTCCGACCATTTTTAGTGCCCAAAACGAGGAAACTACTTTTGGGCATCTTCCCTCTCTCTCGCACACTTGGTAGAATTTTGATGTCGGATCCCCCCAATGAACTCCATTTATCATCATTTATGATTTACCCCATCATCCCTCCTACCCCCCCCCCACAAAGCACAATAACTAAATCCCCCCCCCCATCGCTAATTTTTCTGATTTCATCCAATCAAAAGCAACCCCATCACCCCCATTTCTCCCTTACAAAATTAACCCTATTTACCCCATCAACTCCCCCACTCTATCCCTGGTCCCTTTTACCCCCATCCCCCCCCATCTCACTACTAAACCCCACCACCAGCAATGTTTCGCCCTATTTCCCCCATTTCTGATTTAATCCAGTCAATCCCATCGTTACCCCCCACTTCAGCCATCAAACCATTTTAGATTCCATCCCCCATTTCAAATCGTTCCCCTCCCCCCATCACTTCTCTAATCACCATTCCCCCCAACATCCCTCATATTTTCATTCCCCCCCATCACACCAATACCCCCCCCCCATTTCATCCCATCAATACTAGGTTATGCCGCATCACCCCCATTTCTCCCTTTACGTCATCATTCACAGTCCTTACTCTGATTTACCTGTCATTGAGAAACCAATACCCCCCTCCTAATCGTCCCCATATTTTCTCCCTTAACCCAATCTACCCCATTTACGTCATCATTCATCACCCTGATTTACCTATCATACAACCCCCTCTCGACCAAATTCCAATAACTAACATTACTCTTTTCTTTTACATCACCACTTTGTCCTCTATCCTCGTTTTACCATTTTCCCCTATTTTTGATGGCCTTCTCAACCAATTTGTCATGCACAAAGTTGAGCTCCAAATGTGCATTTTCGGATTCGTCTTTTCTTTAAAAATCAATAGCAACTCCAGCGATAAAAGGTAATGAGGCTCCCTCGCTGCTTCGGCCAAGCAGTTTGCACTCGACTTACATCTCTTACTGTCAACAAAACGAAGCCTTTTTCGCTTCCTCAAATGGATCGAGCTTTCTACCCTTATCGTTACGTCCGAACCTACACTCTCATCAATAAAACATTCCCAACCCTTTTCTAAGTCAAAGCATTAAAATAAAAGAGCTTTGAATTTGTCTAACTTAAAAAAATGCACTTTTCATAAGAGATAAGAGATAACAGAGGAAACTTGTATCACCCATCCGTGATAAAATTTTATCTCGTAAGATCCCTCTTCTGTTTCAAATAAGAAAATCGAGAAGGGCTCTAAGTCAATAAAGCAAATCAAACATGATTTCCCTTTTAGGATCCGATCGATTCAACTAATAACGAGCAATTAGAAAACTTATTTTTAGTCCATCAACATTTCAAGGGCTCAAATACTCGAAACTGAGGCAAGTGTCCATTCTTGAGATCATCAACTTCATCCATATTCAATGGTTTTCACTTAAAATGCTCAAAAATTAATTGACTTTTTAAATTTTCGATAAATAAATTTTGAAACAAAAAACAATATAAATAAATTTTGAAAAAAAAAAAGTTAAATTTTTAGGTATTTTTTTTTTTTATTGTAAAAATGACAAAATTTTGAACGTCCGGCGACCGGGGCAAGATAGGATTGTTTCGGTCTTAGAATTTTCGTTTGAAAAGTTGAGATGTGGGATGTTGAATAGGAGCCACTTTTGAGATTGCTCGGTCACAAAACATTAAACCTTTTGTTCCCAAGGGTAAGCTCGTTATCACCGAGACGATAAAATCGAAAACAAACTTTACCGCCTTCCTAATTTGTCAGGCGAAATTAAATTCGTTTTCGATAGAAGTTGGCCAAAAAAGGGTCGTTATTGTCGTAAAAGGTTGAAATATGAGTTAAAAAGCCCTTTTTTTTAAAGTAGAAGGTTCAAATGTTACTAAATATTGCTTTTTTCTATCAAAAAGGGCCCTTTTCTTATCAAAAATGTTCAAAAATCTGACTAAAAAGGGCCTTTTCTTATAAAAGAAGCATCAAATCAACCTAAAATGGGATTTTTCTAAACAAAGAAGCTTTAATTCATCTTAAAAAGCTTCTTCTCTTGTCCATAAAGATTCAAATCAGCCTAAAGAGTGTCTTTTCTAATCAAAGATGCTAAAAATCAGTCTAAAAAGGGTCTTTTCTTGAAAAAGAAGCATCAAATCAACCTAAAATGGGTCTTTTCTAACCAAAGATGCTACAAATCAGCCTAAAAAGGGTCTTTTCTAATCAAAGATGCTACAAATCAGCCTAAAAATGGTCTTTTCTAATCAAAGATGCTACAAATCAGCCCAAAAAGGGTCTTTTCTAATCAAAGATGCTACAAATCAGCCTAAAAATGGTCTTTTCTAATCAAAGATGCTACAAATCAGCCCAAAAAGGGTTTTTTCTTGAAAAAGAAACATCAAATCAATCTAAAATGGGTCTTTTCTAACCAAAGATGCTACAAATCAGCCTAAAAAGGGTCTTTTCTAACCAAAAATTCTACAGATCAGCCTAAAAAGGGTCTTTTCTAATCAAAGATGCTACTAATCAGCCTAAAACGAACGGAGAATCGGTCCAGCTGTTCTCAGTTAGCTGCGTTTCTGTTTTCAGGAGTTTTTATAGGAATTGGCATAGTGCCAGAGCACATCCGTGTTTCTGGAATTTTAACCGCTTTTAATTATATGAAAATCATGTTTTTTCCATATTCTTTTTTTTTCCTTGTTTGATATGACAAGCTTCTTTTGATTTGAATTTACGATCGGATGATTTTTATGCCTTCTGGTTATCAATAATAAAAAAATCTGCTAAAATAAAGGAATTTATGACGTCAGAATGGAAGGGTTGACTCGTGAAGGGTGGTTTGGTGTTCAGTCTGAGTTTGCCCTTTCGGAAGGTAAGAGCCGCCCGCCGAAGGACGAATCGCTTGGGGGGTTGAGGGAAATTTGAGATTTTCTTTGTTTTTCGATCGAAAATGAGCGGGTCGGGGAAAAGTCTCCTTGGACTCTGGCTGTACAGGGCGGGGGAGAAAAAGTCGCTGAGGGAGTATCAGAACAGGACCGCCAACTCGGGCCGCGACGGAACGATGACGTCAAGAAACTCGGTCGTTTTTTCCCTCAAAAACCAAATCGGTGGACTCGCACGGGTACTACAAGTTTTCCAGGTAAAAAAGAATGGCCTCAAAATGATGGATCGGTCAAGTAGATACGTCGTATTGTTTTCCGTTAAGGAAAAAGGTCATTTCTTATCGAAAGAGGTGCAATTCTAATCGAAAAAGGGTGCTTTATGATCGAAAATGCATTTTTTTCTGAATTTTTATAGAGAAGAGATTCAAGAGAGATCCAATTCATGTCGAAAAAGGTTGATTTCTTATCGACAAGGGTCATTTTTATCGAAAAGGGTCATTTCTGATCGAAAAGGGTCATTTCTTGTCGAAAGAGGTTCTATTTACGTCAAAAATGGTCATTCCTTATCGACAGGGGTCATTTTTATCGAAAAGGGTAATTTTTTATCGAAAAGGGCCATTTGTTCTCGAAAATGGTCATTTCTGATCGAAAAGGTTATTTCTTGTCGAAAGAGGTTCTATTTACATCAAAAATGGTCATTTCTTATCGACAAGGATCATTTTTATCGAAAAGGGTAATTTTTTTTATCGAAAAGGGTCATATCTTATCGAAAAATTAGTCATTTCTTATCGAAAAACATTTCTTGTACAAAAAGGTTCATTTCTTATCGAAAAAATTCGCTAAAATGTCATCGCTTGTAGGAAAAGGTTAATTTCTTATCGAAAAAATGTCATTTTTTTGTAGGAAAAAGTTCATTTCTTATCGAAAAAGTGTCATTTCTTGTAAAAGGTTAATTTCTTATCGAAAAAATGTCATTTTTTGTAGGAAAAAGTTCATTTCTTATCGAAAAGGTTCATTTCTTATCGAAAAAAAGTCATTTCTTGTAGGAAAAGGTTAAATTATTATCGAAAAAGTGTAATTTCTTGTAAAAAAAAAGATTCATTTCTTATCGAAAAAGTGTGATTTCTTCTAGAAAAAGGTCTATTTTGTTCACAAGTTTCTTAAATTTTCGATGTAGGACATGGGGGTGAACGTGGTCCACATCGAATCGCGACCATCGAGCCGTGCAGACTCGGAATACGAAATCCTGGTCGAAGTCGAATGCGACAACAAGCGAATGGAGCAAGTGGTCTCCCTTTTGAAGCGTGAAGTCGCCGCCATCAACTTCACCAATCCCGAAGAGGCGTCCTCGGAATTCCCACCCCCGACGCCCTTATCCGCCACCGCGAGTTTCGGTAAGCCATCAAAGAAAAAATTTCAAATTTTCAACTTCTTTCCTAAGATTTCGAAGAGCTTCCTTGGTTTCCGAAAAGGATCCAAGACCTCGACAAAGCTCAGAAGGTATTGATGTACGGTTCCGAACTCGATGCCGACCATCCCGTAAGTTTCAACTAATATTCTAGTCCTAATAATGGTATTTTTAGGGCTTTAAAGACCCAGTGTACCGCAGAAGGCGTGATTTATTCACGAACATCGCTAACTCTTATAAATAGTAAGCAGAAAACTTGTTGGTCCAGGGGATGATAGGAGGCCAAAGGTTACTTTCTTGAATGGACGTTGACGCTAGATGGGAGGTCAGGGGAGGTTGTATGAGGGGAGTAGAGGTGATAGGAGGCTTTCGTCAACTTCTTTCCAAAAAGTTTTCGCACTTTGTCCCCTTCCTTTCTGGCCATCTCTTCCTAATTCACGATATTTCACTTGTTTTTTTGTACATTTTAGCGGAGATCCAATTCCGAGAGTCCAATACACACCGGAGGAGATCAAAACCTGGTAAAAGACATTTTATTGAGGACGAAACGGGGGTCGGGGAGCGAAGATGATGTTTAATTGGGTTAGAACGGATTCGAGTCTAATAGAATCAGACTCGAGATTCACGAGTAATGACTTGAGAACAAGCATTCCGTGACAAGACCCAAACGAACACAATTTGATCCCCGCCCCCCTCCAACCTTCATCTTTGTCATCTTTCTTTCTTAACAGGGGCACAGTTTTCCGAGAATTGCACAAACTCTACGAAAAACACGCTTGTCGAGAATACCTCGAAAACTGGCCCGAGCTGGTCAAATACTGCGGCTATCGAGAAGACAACATCCCTCAGCTTCAGGACATAAGCACTTATCTAAGGCGTAATTTCATTTTTTCCTCTTTTCCTACATGCATGTTGTATATGTGATAAAAGATACGTAGTTTGTAATTTAAATAATAAAATTCGGCCAAAAAAACAGTAGTCGACAAAATGACGAAGGTTTAGCAATAAGCGCCTTCTAAATAAGATTACCTTTATAGGGTTAAAACATTGTTTTAGGAAAGACCGGATTTCAATTGAGACCAGTTTCGGGTTATTTGTCGCCCAGAGACTTTTTGTCCGGACTCGCATTTCGTGTTTTTCACTGCACCCAGTATATACGCCACAGCTCCGATCCTTATTACACGCCAGAACCGTAAGAAGAATCAAAAAAATGTTTTCTAATTTTCCCTTTTAGCGATTGTTGTCACGAACTGCTCGGCCACATGCCCCTTCTTGCGAATCCAAGTTTTGCTCAGTTTTCTCAAGAATTGGGATTGAATTCGTTGGGAGCTTCGGAGGACGATATCAGCAAATTGTCGACTGTTTGTATTCTTAAGGAAAGTTGAAGTTGAAGGGTTTTTTTAGCTTTATTTCTTCACTGTGGAGTTCGGGATGTGCAAGCAAGACGGCGAGCTGAGGGTGTACGGGGCGGGGCTTCTTTCCTCGATCGCAGAGCTGCAGCACGCCATCACCGCTAAAGATAAAATCAAAAGGTTCGACCCGGAAGTCACCATACACGAAGAATGCATTATAACGTCATATCAGAACGCCTATTATTATACAGACACGTTCGAAGAAGCTAAAGAAAAGATGAGGTATGGGTTTCTGGTATCCTGTTGATGCCGCCACCCGGTGCGGCAGAAGTCGTGTCATGGCATAACTGTAACTTTGACAAAATTTTCAGGGAATTCGCGAAGACGATCGAGAGGCCGTTTGGCGTCCGATATAACCCGTACACTCAGAGCGTCGACGTACTAAGCAACGCGCAGAAAATCGCCGCTCTCGTCTCTGAACTCCGTGGCGACCTCTGCATCGTCAGCAACGCCCTCCGGCACATCGAAGCGAAAGAAGACACCGTCGAAAACATCGCGCTTCTCCTCCAGCAAGGCATCGACTTGGGCAACGACAAAAAACACGAGAACGACTAAAAAACGAAAAATTCTTCAAAACGTTGAAGCGATTCCTTTGTCCAAAACGCATTTTCAACAGCTTCAACTGCTTTTAGTCCATTCCTAGCTGCTTTTTCTGTTCTCAACTTTTAAAAAACCATTTTTTTCTGCTTAATAAATAATCATCTATTATATTCCTCTGGGAAATATCACTATAACGGTATCTTTTATTTAAAAATGATTTTTCGTCCTTGTATTATATTATTCACTTCCCTTTTCCTTCCGCCTCTAATTGGTCTTCGGATTCTAATCTTACAACATCATGCTTCCGATCTTCAGGGTTAACCGCCTCGATTCCCTTATTGATGACACCTTATAATTTATGGACTATAAAGGTCGTTCAGTAATAGAAAAATTAATGTTCCGTTTTTATAGAATGCAGGAAGAAATCATAGGTTTATTTATTACCGCAAATTAAAAAGTTTTCCTTATTCTGAATTGTATGGTAAAAGAGTCTGGAGCTGAAAATGAGAAAACTTTCTCAATAATCCCCCACCTCTTTGCTATCCTTCTCCCTCAGCCACCCTTCTACGCTACCCCCAACCTTCATCTTCTATGCAGCCATCACCCTTTATTCTTCCCCACCCTTTATGCCACCCTCACCTAATTTCCATAACGGTTTGGAAGTAAGGAAACAAAATATAAATCAACCATATAAAATTTTATTTAACTAAACAAACACTTAAAAAATTTTCATTCTCAATAATTGGCAGCCTTATTTTTTATGAGCAATTTGATTTACTAGACTAAAAATAAAGATGGCAAGTTGCGGGTAGAATATATAAATTAGGTTAATCTGTACAAAATAAATAATTTTATGATAAGGACTAAAAAAATTAAAAAACGCCGGTGAGAGCTCTTTTGGCGATCCCTTGATAGACCGGCTGTTTGTATTCTTGGATTTCTTCCGTTCCGGGGCTTGGTGCTCTTTGTTTTTCGTCGCGGATGACAGGTGGCGGGGGCGGGATTTCGTCTTTCCTTTCGGTGTCGCTTTCGTTGATGCATCGTGCTTGAGATTCGATGTCGTCCGCCACTTCGGATTCGTCCTTGAAAAGAAAATTGAATATATGAAAGGAAAGATGATGGCGTACTTGTGATTTGTCGGTCCACCACGGAGGAGTGTAGACGTCACCTTCGGATGCCGTGTGGAAAGACGAGCTACGAGATGGTGGCGTGCACGTGCATTCGCTGGCAGTAATGAATTCGTCTTCTTCATACGTTTTCTGGCTACTTCGAAGTGTCCCGCTTGACGAACTGCTTTTGTCTAAGCTGCCGTACCAATCATGGGTCGGCGACGTCTGCAGGATTTCCGAAATATCGCCTATCTCATGGTAAGAACAAAGAGCAGCATCTAGCTGCTCAGCTAATGCTGTCACTTCTGCCACTCTTTCGGAAATCGCGTCCACTGCACTTCTGTTCAAGTCCAAACTTGCTCCCACCCTAAACAAAATTTTATCTCCTTTTCAGAAAATTCAATACTTACTGCTGTTCAATAAGGGGTTCTTTAAGTCGACTTTTGAGCAGTCGTGCCAACCGTATCATTCGTGCGACCTCCAGCAAAACGGACTCCCTTTGTTCCAGCAGTTTCATCAAATCCTTATCTTTGACGCATTCGACTTTTCGAGTCATTTCGATAAGCTCTTGACAATGCTAGAAACGATGTGAAACGAAATTTTGATTCATTGATTTTTACTTTATTGAGTGTACGATGGAGTACTGCTGTGACTCGAAGGCGGGTCATTTGGTGATGGCCGACTGTTTGGAAATTCTGCCAAGATTCTTCGAGTTTTAAGCTTAGTAGTAGATTAGGTTCTTCGCTGAGTTTACATGAGTGCCTTAAGGACAATGCGGCCCTAAGTAGTTGAGATCCAAACTCATACGTTCCCTGAAAATGACGGTATTTGTGTATTCAGGCGTTTTATATCAGTAGCACACATTGCGCCCATCACTGCTGATATAGCCATATCCCATTCGCCACTATGCCTCCCATGCTGCAATGACACAATACAATGGCTCTGCCATAAAGTGCGCTGCAATAGCACAGTGACGCTTCCATCCGTTGCGCTGCAATAGCAAATAGCACGGAGGCCTGATGCCATCCATTTCACTACAATAGCACGGTCCAATGACGCAATAGCAGTCTAGTCGCTGCAGAAGCAACGGTGCAGGGACGCAATATCGTCTATTGTTCTGCAATAGCAAGTAGACGCAATGCCATCCATTGCTCTGCCATAACGTGTTGCGATTGGTATGATCCATTGACGCGATCCTATCCATTGAGCTGCATTATCACATTGACGCAATAGCACAGTATGTACTTCCATAGCGCCAAACCCACCCATACCTCCACCACTTTCCAAACGAGTGTTCTTGATACCTTTGCAGTCTCTTCAAAAGCTTGATGGTCGTCCTTTTGCCTCTGGATTTCAAGGACGTTGCATCCGACCTGAATATGCGATTTCAACACGACGTCGTACAATTCGTCGATCCATTGTACAGCTTGCGCAGCGTCTTTTTCGTACGAATGGACATGATGCGCTTGCTCGAGTGTGACACGTTGGAGTTCCACGTTATCCCTAAAGAGCTCACTTCGGGCTTTCGTCATATCCAAAATCTCCCTTATATTCAATATATCTGCTCCGTAATCGATCCTTAAACTACAACTCGTAATCGTCCGATGTGGAATTCGAGCACAATACCTGATCTCCCTTCCCAAAGCGTCTTTAACAGGCATGGCCAGAAAGTCTGTCAATTTCTCGCCCTCTCGGACCAACGCTTCTTCCAAATTATCTGAAGAAAATATTAACAATCGTTTGAAGACAATACGGCTTACCTATGTTCGATTGGCTCTCTTGAAGCAACATCAGCGTACCATGGGCTTTTTCCAATTCTTCCAAATCTGGAGACATGACTAGGTTTTCATATACATCACTCGTAGTTTGAAAATACTGCAAGAATGAGATGAAAGAAGATGTTTTTAAGTTGGTCCTACCTCTGAAACTAAGCGGAAGAACCGAGCTGAAGATATGAGGATGTTCCTTCTTCTTTCCATCCTGGACGCGAAGCTACGAATGACGAAATCCATAAACTCCCTCTGAGCTTGGAGGTCTTCAGGTATAGCAACACCAGAAGACGTGATGTCCATTTTATGCAGAAGTTCAGCATAGTGCCCATACGTTTCCCTGCATAAAAGTTCCAAAGACTCGTGCTCCCTTCTGAGCTTCTCAGCCGAAGAAATGTCATATCCGACTTTATTTTGTGACGACAAAAGATCTTCTCCTTTCGTCAGAAGCCATTCGGTCACACTTTTAACTCCGGTTTCCAATTTCGAGACTTCCTTCGCGTCAGAAATCGATTTCTGGAGGTTCCCCCATGCTTGATGAAGCGACAACAGTTTCGCACGTGCTCCTCCAAGCTGTTTGTCGATTTTCGACCTCGTATCCAAAATATCTTGACCTATCACATCCGTTATTCTTGCTATGCCGAAATCATCGAGCATATTTCTTCCTTCTTGTATTAAGCTATTCGCTGTATGACACGTGTTGTTGTAAGTAGCAGATGTCTGAGTCATAGTTCTGGCTCCATTATTGAGCCCTTGACGAGCCCCCGTGAGGATCTTAGTGACTCGATCGAGTTCGCTTTGCGTTTCGGCGTTTTCGCGGAAGAATCTTTCAGCTTTCTAAAAACAATTGAATTTTGGGATATTTCTATAGGACGAACCGTTCTATCATGAAGCCAAGATGCGTGGTCGTATTCTAAAGTTCCGTTCAAATCTTCGGTGATTTGTGATAGCTCTATGTGCTTTATAAGCCGCGATAATGGTATGTAGATGGGCTAGAATGGATCATGAAAAAGTCGATTATTGAGATGTTTTACCTCGAATGTTTTACAGACTCGGGTGCAGTTGTCGACCCTTTTGTCCCAAAATGCTTCAGGCCTGATGACGATGGCGGTGGCGCTTTCTTCCGTCAGACCCTGGAGGAGATGTCGGACGCAGATTCTGGTGACTCTCCAGCTGCTTTTTTGAGCATCGACGACAAAAGTGAGTCCCTTCCGTCTCGTCTCTTCGCTAAAAAAAAAGGTCAATTGCGAAAACCGATGCTGTGCAGTACCTGAAAATCGAGAGGATGTAATTGACGGACTTTTCGAATTTGGTTTTATCGAAAGAGGTGAGATCTGGTGGGGCGGTCACCTGGACGATCGGCTTTCCGAGTCTGTCCCGACCTCCAGGAACCCTCAGGCATCCGACAAGCGCAGCGATGTCATCGTTCATCTCGCCAACATCTGCACCCAAAATCAAAACTTCAGAAATCCAACGGAAATTCGATGAAATGACAATTGTCTTCTGAAAAAGGTCAACTTAGAAACTCATCCTTAAATGGTGAAAGCCCACTCTGGAAGTTAATTTCTTGATGATAAGTGCCTTTCTCGTAATAAAAGGGTAAAGTGGTCAAAGTCCAAGTCTTCCTTATCCGGAAACTACCGGAGTCAACGAAACATCTCTTTCAAATAACTCATTCGACAAAAAAAGGGCATTAGAAGTACCTCCTACATCAATAAAAGGGCATAATCATCCATATTGGACAGGGGATGGAATTCTCTTCAATAAAGAATCATATTCTTCCATAAAAATGGTCAAAGTCCAATCTTTTTTTCGTAAAAATGTTTACGAAACCGTCAAAAAAGATCAAAGTCCAAGTCCGTTAACTTGAAAGCGATCATGTCGAACACAAAAATGTAAAAGTGCTGAAGAACTCGGGTCATTCCGACGATGTGAAAGTTGACCTTTTGCTATTTTACGGTTATCCTTGATATATTTATGTTTATTTCATTCTAAAATTAACAAAAACTGTTTTTTAAACAGGATAGGCGTAAAAGGCGTGTTTATTTATTCAATTGTTATCCGACAATCGTACATCAAACCGAAAATCCAGATGTTTTCGATATCAGAAGTGGGCTATGAGAATCAGGCGTGTAGAAGTGAATTAACATAAAATGAAACTAACCCAAGGTCGTCTCGCATTGTTCTTTATAATTAGAAATCCGACACTTTTCATATACCACAGTTCATTTCATTTCTTAAATGAAACTTAAAACTGTAATGGAAGATTGAAGAGAAAACGACCTCGTGTTTCACCCTCTTATAAATAGAAGACGCTATCCAAAAAACACGAGGAGGAATTCAAGGCGTGGAACGTACAAGTGCCGACGAAAGTCATATGTGAGAACCTTCGTCGACCCTACCGGTTTTTTCAAAGGTCGTTCGACTCCAGGCCACGGTCCGGTTTTTAAACTCCTGAATTTAGTCTCCTATATACAGGGTTTCGGCTAGACCAGCTTATCTGCCACACTTTTCACCTGACGAAAAAAAGTATATAAGTAAACCCCCCATAATTTTGAGCGAGAAATCGATTGGCATCAATAACTTTTGGATCAGACATACAGGGTGCTCCAGAACGAACCTAACTTCTTTATTTTAAGTGCAAACCCTATGTTTTGATTATGGAATTCGATTCTACGCTTAATTTCCAGTAACTCTTAATTAAATATTTTTTTGATAGGACGAAACTTTTTGGAGCAATTGCCACGTTAAGGTGGCCCAGTTTTCGTAACTTCAGAGCGTTTGGTCCTACAAAAAAGTGTTTTAAACAAAATTTAGTGAAAATCAAGCGCAAAATCTAATTCCATTGTCAAAACATAGGATTTGCACTTAAAATAACGAAGTTAGGGTCGTTCTGGAGTACCCTGTACGTCGGATCCAAAAGTTAACTACCTCGGTCGATTCCTTGCTTTAATCCAAGGGGGGTTTACTTCGATACTTTTTTTGGTCAGGTCAAAACTCTGGCAGATTATCTGCTGGCACACCCAGGAGCATGTGAAGATTTAAAAAAATTCTTAACGGGGATTAATAGACGTTTTCCTCTTCTTTCCCAAAGAACCTTGTTTGATTAAAACCGGTTTGTAATAGAGGTGAAGCCGATTAGAAAGCATTGACATCTGCAATAGATTTCATTTCTATACATCATACACGGATGCTGCATAAGTACCACCCTTTACATCTAGTGTACCCTTTAGGACTTGTCAGATGAGTGCAACTGTTCATTACGTACCTTTATGAGAAATCCATTGAGAATAATATGCAGACGCACGTGAAATAAGAAGAGGTCACTTTTGATTGATTTTTACATTGTTTTTGAAGGATTCGAGTTTGTTTTTGGGGTTGGGAATGTTGTAGGGGCTCGAGATGAGGCGGAGTCTGAAAAAACACTGCGAGGGGTATCGCGATGAGAGGTCCGGGAGGTGGGAGGGCCGACTACTCAGTACAGTCGGCTATCGAAGTCACTCCGGGAGGGGAAACGAGAAGGTACAACGTCCCAGATTTCCGAATATCATTAAAAGAACATCAATGGGCTTCCAATTGACCTTTTGCTCGAAAAATCGATTCTTCCATTTTTGCCTCAAAAGCCGGATTTTATGTACTTCGAAGGATATTGCAATATCCCAAGTTGTGAACTCTTGAGGGGATCGGGAAGATTTTGCCCTTTTATTGACGTAGGAGGTAGTTTTAAGGAAGATTTTGTCGTCTTGATATACTAGGAAGGTTTAACTTTGAAGAAGGATTAGCATTGACCCATATTATGAACTCTTGAGGTCTAGACAGCGAGAAAAAATGCGTGCTAGGAGTGAAACAGTAAGCCACACCCATGCCCGAAGGGCGAACCTTTTTTTTCCCACACTTGTATTATACAAGGTCCCTTATTTTGTAAAATTGCTAAGGTTCTGTTCAATAATTATTTATTATTTGTTAAGCACAGGTTTTCATGTTGGAAGCATGTTGCCTAATATATTTGTGAGTAAAGTTGTAAGAGTGTATGTCTGAAAAAAAAAAATTAAAAAAATTATTGTGCCTAAAGTTCGTTGGATGTTACATGAGATGTGTTGTTGGATCCAGTCTAGGAAGGGAGCTACTTCGACGTTAATGCCAGGTGTTACGGCACATTTGTATCCTCCAGATATAACGCCGACAACGACGTATCTGTTTGTTTCGGGGTCCAGCCAAAGTACAGGACCACCTGAGTCTCCTGTGCAGGAATCTTTGACGTTTGCGGAAGTGCAGAAATCCGTCCGCCGAAAGCCGCATTTGACAATGGTTAGGTCGACTTTTCGAAGGAACTTTGAGAATTCTCCGTCAAAAGACGTTTTTCCCCATCCTGTTGGATAAAAACTGATAATCGTCACGCCGGTATGACCTATTCGCCGCCGCGCCACATAGCAGATAAGTGGCGAGGCCATACCGCCCTATGACACAGGTCAAGCTGCCCATTGGAGTTATTGGGGGCGATTTGCGGTTTAACGTCAATAGTTACCAACCTAAAACTGTGACTATTTTGTTGGGTAAATCGATTCTCTGCTTGGGAAGACAGGCAGGTCCAACATTCTGATTAAACGTCATCGGTTTGCGCAATAAGATGATGGAAATATCTGGACCAACTAGTCCTGTAAAATTAGGATGTGCTATTGCCTTAGATATCTCCAATTTCTGCGACCCTTCTTCACCTATAACCAATGACCACCTGCTCTTCAAAGAGTTTTCGACTCACGTTTAGTGTAGTTATGTATGCCGACTAAAACCGTGAAATGTGCTGTGTTTTTCTTATATAAGCAGTGAGCTGCAGTCAAAACATGCTGTCGGGTTAAAATGCTGCCACCGCAGTCGACAACTTTTTCATTTTTATAATAGAGCGCTGCCATGAACGGAAATTCATTTGGCAACGTCTCGTTGCCTGCGACGATACGCCGTGGACGCCTCTATAACAGCATCATCTTCAACCATATGCTTGGCATATGCCAAGAGAACCCTCCACCAAAATTCTTGTCAATTCAAACATTACCAGATTCCGCACTCCGCAAGTGCAATTCGTAGACTTCATCCCTTTAGGTTGCTCTTGGGCAGAAACCACCAGAAATAAGCCGATGAATATAATAATCCTCATTTCCACTAAGTTTAGGCTTTCGAAGGATAATACTTCCAATTTTCGTTTTTTTGAGAAAAATCATTTTGCAATTAATCTGATTCGTTTTTACAAACATCGAATTTCACAAATTGATAAGTTTAGAATTGTCTTTAGGGATGGTTTGAAATTTTATAATTAGAAAAATCTACAGACCTCTCCACACCAATTACTCCCACCACAAAATACCCTCCGAGCAACCTAATCTCTGCAGAGTCCAATTCATGGATGGTCACATTTTTTTATATACTCCCTTCAATCATAGTAATTTTGGTGTCCCCATGCATCACTCTCCTGGGGTAGGAGGGGACCGTAAGTTCAGAATGGTCACCTATCTCTTGGCTACTTCGGTATACATGGTCGGTGGCCACTAGTTACCGAGTGAGGCTCACATTGTGAAGGTTACCAGTTCGATACTACGGACTGGTCTAGTAAACCCCTAAATTGTGAACCTTTGAAGATAGGTAGCTTCTGAAGTAGTTTTGCACGAGAAGACATTATGGAAATAAAGGAAAAGGTCGTTTTCAATAATTATTTATTATTTGTTAAGCACAGGTTTTCATGTTGGAAGGCACTCGTCTGACATAATTGTGAGTGACATTGAGAGTCTCTATGTCTGAAAAAATTTAAAAAGATTATTGGTGCCTAAATTTTTTTGGATGTTACATGAGATGTGTGTTTGGATGAAGTCTAGGAAGGGAGCTACTTCGACGTTGGTGCCAGGTGATACTGCGCATTTATATCCACTAGATATAACGCCGACAACGACGTATCTGTTTGTTTCGGGGTCGAGATAGAGCAAGGGCCCGCCTGAGTCTCCTTTGCATGTATCTTTGACGTCTGCGGAAGTGCAGATATCCGTCGTAGTATCGTAGCTGCATTTGACAATGGTGAGGTCGACTTTTCTAAGGACCTTTGAGACTTCTCCGTTAGAGGAGGTTTTTCCCCATCCTGTTGGTTAAAAAAAACTGATAAGCGTCACGGCGGTATGACCTATTCGCCGCCGCCGTGCCACACTGCAGAGAAAAGTGCGAGGGCCATACCGCCCTATGACACAGGTCAAGCTGCCCATTGGGGTTGTTGGGGAAATTTGCTGTTTAACATCAATAGTTACAAACCTAAAGCTGTGACTGTTTTGTTGAGTAAATCGATTTTCTGCTTGGGAAGACAGGCAGGTCCGACATTCTGATTAAACGTCATCGGTTTGCGCAAAAAGATGATGGAAATATCAGGACCAGATTGTGATGTCTCGGTTTCGTTGTAATCAGGATGTTCTGTGGTCGTAAATATCTCCAATGACTGCGACCATTCTTCACCTATAACCAATGACCACCTGCTCTCTACAAAGAGTTGTCGACTCACTTTTGCTGTAGTTATGTATGCCTACTAAAACCCTTAAATATGAAGGGTCCCTCATATGTACGCAGTGAGCTGCAGTCAAAACATGCTGTGGGGTTAAAATGCTCCCACCGCAGTTGACTATTTTTTTTTCTTCATAATAGATCGCTGCCATTAACGGAAATTCATTTGGCAACGTCTCGTTGCCTGCGACGATACGCCGTGGACGCCTCTATAACAGCATCATCATCAACCATATGCTTAGCTTCCA
Source organism: Orius laevigatus (assembly GCA_018703685.1). NCBI lineage: Eukaryota > Metazoa > Arthropoda > Insecta > Hemiptera > Anthocoridae > Orius > Orius laevigatus. Next base: position 34,367 of record JAGWEN010000587.1, on the reverse strand, counting down.
CCAAAATTCCTATCAATTCAAACATTACCAGATTCCTCACTCCGCAAGTACAATTCGTAGACCTCGTCCCTTGAGGCTGCTCTTGGGCAGAAACCACCAGAAATAATCCGATGAATATAATAATCCTCATTTCCACTTAGTTTAAGCTTTCGAAGGATAATAATTTCAATTTTCGTTTTTTTGAGAAAAACCATTTTGCAATTAATTGATTCGTTTTTACAAACATCGAATTTCACAAATTGATAAGTTTGGAATTGTCTTTAGGGATGCTTTGAAATGTTATAATTTGAAAAATCTACAGACCTCTCCACACTAATTACTCCCACCGCAAAATATCCTCCGAGCAACCTAATCTCTGCAGAGTCCATTTCACGGATGGTCATATTTTTTTATGCACTCCCTTCCATCATAGTATTTCAGGTGTAACCCTGATATTGATATTGATGTCGATCTGTTGTCTTAACGGGTTATCGGTGGCCGGTATCGTTTGAGACCTTAATTAATAAATTTCGAGAAGTTTGTCAACGAAATGGACTTTACTTTAGTATATAAATGTAACAACATTGTATGCTATGCACCTGCATTGCTTCAAGGAGCAGGTGGAAAATAAAGTCTCCTCTCCCAGGGTTACTGAGATGAAGAGGGGAAAAAATGTGTCCCCATGCCTCATCCTCCTGGGGTAGGAGGGGACAGTAAGTTCAGAATGGTCACCTATCTCTTCGTTACTTCGGTATGCGGGGTCGGTGTCCACTAGTTACCGAGTGAGGCTCACATTGTGAAGGTTACGAGTTCGATACTACGGACTGGTCTTGTGAACCCCTAAATTGTGAACCTTCGAAGATAGGTAGCTTCTGAAGTAGTTTTGCACGAGAAGACATTATGGAAATAGAGGAAAAGGTCGTTTTCAATAATTATTTATTATTTGTTAAGCACAGGTTTTCATGTTGGAAGGCTGTCGTCTGACATAATTGTGAGTGACATTGAGAGTCTTTATGTCTGAAAAAATTTAAAAAGATTATTGGTGCCTAAATTTTTTTGGATGTTACATGAGATGTGTGTTTGGATGAAATCTAGGAAGGGAGCTACTTCGACGTTGATGCCAGGTGATACTGCGCATTGGTATCCACTAGATATAACGCCGACAACGACGTATCTGTTTGTTTCGGGGTCCAGCCAAAGTACAGGACCACCTGAGTCTCCTTTGCAGGTATCTTTGACGTCTGCGGAAGTGCAGAAGTCCGTCGTTCTATTGAAGCCGCATTTGACAACGGTTAGGTCGACTTTTCGAAGGACTTTTGAGTGTTCTCCATTATAAGAAGTTTTTCCCCATCCTGTTGGATAAAAACTGATAAGCGTCACGGCGGTATGACCTATTCGCCGCCGCCGTGCCACATTGCAGAAAAGTGGCGAGGCCATACCGCCCTATGACACAGGTCAAGCTGCCCATTGGAGTTATTGGGGGCGATTTGCGGTTTAACGTCAATAGTTACCAACCTAAAACTGTGACTGTTTTGTTGAGTAAATCGATTCTCTGCTTGGGAAGACAAGCAGGTCCAACATTTTGATTAAACGTTATCGGTTTTTCCAATAAGATGATGGAAATATCAGGACCAACTTGTTCTGTCTCGGTTTCGTAGTAATCAGGATGTTCTATTGTCGAAAATATCAAAAATTTCTGCGACCATTCTTCACCTATAACCAATGACCACCTGCTCTACAAAGAGTTGTCGACTCACGTTTAGTGTAGTTATGTATGCCGACTAAAACCGTTAAATATGAAGTGTCTTTCTCATATACGCAGTGAGCTGCAGATAAAACATGCTGTGGGGTTAAAATGGTGCCACCGCAGTTGACTAGTTCAACATCAACATTTTTATAATAGAGGCCTGCCATTAACGGAAATTCATTTGGCAACGTCTCGTTGCCTGCGACGATACGCCGTGGACGCCTCTATAACAGCATCATCATCAACCATATGCTTAGCTTCCAAGAGAACCCTCCACCAAAATTCCTATCAATTCAATCATTACCAGATTCCTCACTCCGCAAGTACAATTCGTAGACCTCGTCCCTTGAGGCTGCTCTTGGGCAGAAACCACCAGAAATAATCCGATGAATATAATAATCCTCATTTCCACTTAGTTTAAGCTTTCGAAGGATAATAATTTCAATTTTCGTTTTTTTGAGAAAAACCATTTTGCAATTAATTGATTCGTTTTTACAAACATCGAATTTCACAAATTGATTAGTTTGTAATTGTCTTTAGGGATGCTTTGAAATGTTATAATTTGAAAAATCTACAGACCTCTCCACACTAATTACTCCCACCGCAAAATATCCTCCGAGCAACCTAATCTCTGCAGAGTCCATTTCACGGATGGTCATATTTTTTTATGCACTCCCTTCCATCATAGTATTTCAGGTGTCCCCATGATATTGATATTGATGTTGATCTGTTGTCTTAACGGGTAATCTGTGGCCGGTATCGTTTGAAACCTTAATTAATAAATTTCGAGAAGTTTGTCAACGAAATGGACTTTACTTTAGTATATAAATGTAACAACATTGTATGCTATGCACCTGCATTGCTTCAAGGAGCAGGTGGAAAATAAAGTCTCTTCTCCCAGGGTTACTGAGTTGAGGAGGGGAAAAAAAGTGTCCCCATGCCTCACCCTCCTGGGGTAGGAGGGGACCGTAAGTTCAGAATGGTCACCTATCTCTTGGCTACTTCGGTATACATGGACGGTGGCCACTGGTTAGCGAATGAGGCTCACATTGTGAAGGTTACGAGTTCGATACTACTGACTGGTCTTGTGAACCCCTAAATTGTGAACCTTCGAAGATAGGTAGCTTCTGAAGTACTTCTGCCCAGCGCCGGCTTTAGGGGGGGTGGCGAGGAAGGCGACCGCCCAGGGGCGCCAACCAGAAATGGCGCCGCGGCAGGGCACCCAGGAAAAAAAACACCAAAAGGGGCGAAAAAAAAAAGCGTAAGAACAAAAAACCACCAAGAGAGCTCGGAGGGGCGCCAAGAAAGAAAACGAGCCAAAAGGCGCAAGACAAAAAAAACCACTAGTGTGTACTGGAGTGTACTAAAGGCTCCCGGTTTTAGCTATCTCCGAGCCTGTATCTCCGGTTGTAGGTACTCAAACTTTTTCTGTGAAATTGTTTTAATTATTTTATTTTTTAAATTAAATGACGATCAACTAGCGTGCTCCTAAAAATACAATATTTCGCTAGGAGAAAAAATAGAATAATCTTATTCTCCGATTTGCTCCCGAACTTATGAACCGATTTTCGATTTTTTGGTCTCGCTTTTTCTAATATTTTTTTAAGATACTCCTAATGGAGTCGAACCTGATTTTTTTAAATTTATGCAAGAAATAAAATAAAAAATCTGGAGAAATATTTTTTTGGAGCACATTAGTAGTTCGGCATTTAAAAATCAACGAAATTTAAAAAAAAAAAAAAAAATTGTTAAAAATTTTTGAGTAGAACCGGAGATAATCGGAGAAAACTAAAACCGGGGCCTTTAGTACACTTGAGGGGCGCAAGAAAAATAAAAACTCGCTAAAAAAAAGCTTTAAAAATTAATAAAACCTGGTACCTTGTGAGGTAAAAAAATTATAAATATGTAGGTAGTCCAATTAGTAAAGTTTGGAGTGCTTGAAGAAGTCCAATCGGGACATATTGGACCGCTGACATTAGTCCAATTTGGCAAGTTTGGACCTTCTTTAAGTAGTCCAAGTTTGGACTACTTGACGTAGTCCAAGTTTGGACTACTTGACGTAGTCCAAGTTTGGACTACTTGACGTAGTCCAATTTGGCAAGTTTGGACCATCTTGAAGTAGCCCGATTAGAAAAGTTTAGACCTCTTCTAGTAGTCCAATTTGAAAATATTGGACCTCTTCTAGCAGCCCAATTTGGCGAGGTAGGGCAGCTAGTAGTAGTCCAAATAGGCAATTTTGGATCACTTGAAGTAGTCCAATTGTCAAGTTTGGGCCTACTAACTTTTTATAACCTACTACGTTTTTTTCTTACATATGTACCTACCTACCATATTTAGATAAAATAGGGATTTAGGGCGGGGGGGAGACCAGGGCGCTTGTATTTGTTGGCCCAGGCCCCAGGGGCGCCAATTCTGTAAAGCCGGCACTGCTGAGTTCTGCCCGAGGAGACATTATGGAAATAGAGGCTACGGTCGTTTTCAATAATTATTTATTATTTGTTAAGCACAGGTTTTCATGTTGGAAGGCTGTAGTCTGACATAATTGTGAGTGGCGTTGAAATTGTATACGTCTGAAAACATTTAAAAATATTATTTGTGCCTAAATTTTTTTGGATGTTACATGAGATGTGTCTTTGGATAAAGTCTAGAAAGGGAGCTACTTCGACGTTATGCCATGTGTTTTGGCACATTCGTATCCTCTAGATATAACGCCGACAACGACGTATCTGTTTGTTTCGGGGTCGAGCCAGAGTACAGGACCACCTGAGTCTCCTTTGCAGGAATCTTTGACGTCTGCGGAAGTGCAGATGTCATTCGTAGTATTGAAGCCGCATTTGACAACGGTTAGGTCGACTTTTCGAAGGACTTTTGAGACTTCTCCGTCATAAGAAGTTTTTCCCCATCCTGTTGGATAAAAACTGATAAGCGTCACGGTGGTATGACCTATTCGCCGCCGTCATGCCACATTGCAGATAAGTGGCGAGGCCATACCGCCCTATGACACAGGTCAAGCCGCCCATTGGAGTTATTGGGGGCGATTTGCGGTTTAACATCAATAGTTACCAACCTAAAACTGTGACTGTTTTGTTGAGTAAATCGATTCTCTGCTTGGGAAGACAGGCAGGTCCAACATTTTGATTAAACGAAATCGGTTTGCGCAATAAGATGATGGAAATATCAGGACCAACTCGTCCTGTCTCGGTTTCGTTGTAATCAGGATGTTCAAATGTCATAGATATGTTGAATTTCTGCGACCATTCTTCACCTATAATCAATGACCACCTGCTCTACAAAGAGTTGTCGACTCACGTTTAGTGTAGTTATGTATGCCGACTAAAACCGTTAAATATGTAGTGTCTTTCTCAAATACGCAGTGAGCTGCAGTCAAAACATGCCGTCGGGTTAAAATGCTGCCACCGCAGTTGACTAGTTCAACATCCTCATTTTTATAATAGATTCCTGCCATGAACGGAAATTCATTTGGCAACGTCTCGTTGCCTGCGACGATACGCCGTGGACGCCTCTATAACAGCATCATCATCAACCATATGCTTAGCTTCCAAGAGAACCCTCCACCAAAATTCCTATCAATTCAAACATTACCAGATTCCTCACTCCGCAAGTACAATTCGTAGACCTCGTCCCTTGAGGCTGCTCTTGGGCAGAAACCACCAGAAATAATCCGATGAATATAATAATCCTCATTTCCACTTAGTTTAAGCTTTCGAAGGATAATAATTTCAATTTTCGTTTTTTTGAGAAAAACCATTTTGCAATTAATTGATTCGTTTTAACAAAAATTGATTTGTTGAAATTTTCTTTGGAAGATTTGACATCGAATAATTTAAGAAGAAAAAAATCATTCCGCCTCCCCAAAATTGGAGATTTCGGTATAACACATCTTCGCCAAATTTGCACCATATTCAGGGTAGGGCATTAGGAGGGTACTTAAAGGAAAAGTTCCATTTCCATACTACCATACCAGACGTTGAACCATAAAAATGAAGCTAATGCATCATTAACTGCTCAAAACTTAGTTCCTCCTCGACCATCTGAAGACGTTCGAATTCGATGAAACGTCCGGAGAGAAAGAGGAATTTAAATTTCAAAAGCCTAGAAGTGTCAATGACTTCTTGGAGCCTCGAGGGAGCCGTCCAGGCTGTCCAAGACTCAAATTAGCCGCGGAATTGACGAAATAAACGAAAATGATCGCCTTTCCTTGAAACGGGATCGAAATGAGAGAGGAAAAGAAGTTAACGTTATTACACTCGGTTTTATTACTTCATTCATGTCGGTTTAGAATACTTTCCAGTTCAAAATATTTAATTTTTTTTAAGTTAAAGTAAAAGTTTTCTCAAAGCAAAGTTGTAAAGTGCAGGCGAGTCAAGTTGAATCCCGTTAGATGAAGCAGGTGAGGCCTCCCTCGAAAAGTAGGACGGAGAAGAAAGATCGCAACCGGATTTATTGATAGCAATAAAAGGAGAATTTTTTTTTTCTAAACGTAAAAGTGCTCCTTCTGCCCAAAGAGAACTACCTCAAAACGTCAAACTTCTGGTGGGGGTTGTGGTTGTGGGATATGAGTGATGGGTTTAGAGTGACCGTGGGTGGGGGGGGGGAGAGGTTAAGGAACAAAATCCAGTTGCCCCTCATGTCCAAAAAAGACCAAAAACCAAGCTAGAAAGAGTCCTATTTGTCCTAGAAGAATGGCACCTAGTTAAAAGGGCTCCCAGTATACAGAGAAGATCCTTTGGTACAGGAAGAAAGTGATCCGAAACAAGTGATGCCATCTATCCACCATCACACAAACTAAATTTTTTTATAGTTTTAGCAAACTTAGTGTGCCCTCTGATTGATCAAAATGCAATACATGAATCGTCTCTAGCGATCACTTAACTATTTTTATCTTTGGAACCAGCATGATTAAGGTCATCTCTTGACCAGCAACCTGGTTTGTTTGGCTACGGAACACTTTAAAGACCCACATTGATCCTTTTGCAACAAAATTTGTACACCTTAATCCTTTGATATTTCTATCAACAGTATCCAGCTAAATTCTTCAACAGCAGTCAATATGCTAGTCTATGTTTGGCAGCACTCATTAAGCTATATGGTTGTAGTTGGCGCCATCATTGGAAGGTGCAGTTACTCTTCTGTTTGATCCCGGTGTATCCAGTTCATTACTTCAACTTAGTCATCCAGCATTTGCTGGATTGCAGTCAGCTTCCACTTGACCCTTGCATGAAGAATTCTTTAAAGCAGCAGCCTCAGTAGCAAGAAATTCTTTCACAGGACAATCCCAATGGCTCACTCTAATGCATCCTGCTGGTCATTCTCTCAATTTCTTCTTGGTAGTATCCAGTTCAGCACTTGGTTTAAGGTGAAAAGGAACGCTCTAAGAGCAGGGAAAATGAAAAATTTTATGATAACAAAATAATCTTTTAAATAAGTTTTAGATACAACATAATTTTTATACAAAAATTGGTCAGTCTTGGTTTCCACAGTTCAATGCGATCGTTTTCCTCTGGCGCCTTTCTTTGAAGAGCCAGCACCGACTTCGATTTTGCCGTCTTTGATCTCGTCCTTATGCGGGCTACTTTCGACCATTTTCTGCGCCTCCAGGAAGAACATGACGTCTCGAAGTTGCTCTTTCAGATCCATTATTTCGGCCTCTTTGTCCACTTTGAGTTTCACGAGCTCTTTTTCGAGTTCTTTACATTTCGTCTGATATACATTCTGATTTTCTCTCATTGACGTATTCATCTCTTTTTCTTCTTCGAGTTTTTTGGTGACTGCGGCAAGCTTGGATGTATTCGACTGAAGCTTCTTTTCTATAATGTTTTTCTCCTTGGTCATCTCGTTGATCTTTTCGTTGAGCTCTTCCTTCTCTTTGAGGGCATTTTCATATTTCAATTTTAAATCCGTTATCTCCTTTACGGTCTCTTTTCCAACAATGTCGATCAGCTCTTCATAATAGACTCGCTGAGATTCCAACTGAGATGTCAACAAATAGGTATATTCGAGTTGTATCGCTTCTAATTTTGCTTCCGAAACTAAAGACTTATCCACTTCTTGCCCGACGAGTTTTCCGTCAGCTTTATTCTGAAGAATACGATGTACGAAATTGTCGCCGACATAATCCCAAACGCTATTGCTCCCTAACTGCATAGAATAGCAATGATTCGTCTCCGTGTAATGTTGGTATGCATGTCCTTGAACATATCGCCCACATCCGACATGTCCGCATATCAAGCATATCCAGAGCGATTCTGAACTTTTGCATTCGGAACAGCAGCTATCTTCATCCGGCTCTGGTGTCTGGACGTATCGGCAAACTGGGCATGTCGTATCGCCCCATTTGGAAAGACATTGACCATGAAATGTATGGTTGCACATTATGGTCAAAATGCCGTCTACGGATTCGTCCATTCTTTCTAAGCAAACAGGACAAGTTGGTAGTTCTGTATGGTTGAATGGGGTCACAGAACCGCCTTCTTCTCCGGCCAAAAATTCGACTTTGGAGACAAAAACGAGGCTGCAGATGTAATCGGGTTCCATGGTGCTGAAAGGTATGCCGTTGTATGATTTGTAGAATTCTGAGACGGATTCGGGACTTCGGAAGGTCACTAATGCCATATATTGGTTCGGTGTGCCATCTTTGATGATACGCACGTGCTTGATGTCTTCCCTGCAGGGTGCCATAAAGCAGAGCAAGTCTGTACATGTCATATTGCTAGGGACAGCGAGGATACAAACAGTCTGGCTTCTGTTGGCAGCCCTGTCTATCCCAGTTCTCTCTTCTTCCTTAAAAAGATGTATAATCCCAGACGTTTTCTCCACAAAAGGGTTACCACTCACGAACGGGACGGCCTCTTTACCTTCCGCCTTATCCATCTCGAATTTTTCAACTGTAATCTCCCTTTTGACCCTTTTACCTCGAAAAACGTTCAATGTCCTCTTCGATTTTTCGTCCAGCTTGTCATTTTCGCATGATTCTATACGGATGAGGCACAAAGAAAGATCAGAAGGCATAAGAACAGATTAGAAATTCAAGTTTTGTAATCGTAACCTTATCATCGAAAACCAAATTGAAACCTTCCTAATCAACCCAATGATACCAACACAATAAAAACTATAAATAACTGAATTTAAATCATGATTTATGAATAATAAAAGAATAAAAACTGATTTATTACACTTTTTTTAACGTGTAACCTTCTTTTTCCCAATTTCCAGTGTTGCCAACCTAAGACTGTTATAGACCCAGAAGGTTATGTACTTAAATCAAAACATTTTCGAGATTCCTTTCGTTTTCCCGTATTTAATTTTTTAAAAATGCGAGTCATTTATAAAATAAAATGTAAACGGCGGTGCCTTTTTAATGTATTGAACATTTAAGGTTTGACCCCTTTTTTGTTTGTTTTTTAAATTCTCGAAATGGATTACGAATGCATTTCGTATAGACGGGAGGTCGACCCTAACCGTTGCTGTGCTGGATGGTTTTGGTGCATAAAAGTAAGTTTTATGAGTTTCTATTGAGTTCGGGGTCAAAATGACCCTAAGTTTCATGGGTATTAGGTTCGATGAGTTGTACGGTCGAGATTACCCTATTTTCCATCAACTTTCAAGGTATCCTGGATTCTAGGGTCAGGATGACCCCTAGCTTTATGCTCAAAGGGTCACTATGACCCTAAGTTTCATGGGTATTAGGCTCAAGGAGTTGCTGGCCGAGATGACCCCACGTTTCATCAACTTTCAAGTTACCCTTAGTTTTAAGAAATTGAAAGGGTCACTGTGACCCTAAGTTTCAAGGATATTACGTTCAAGGAGTTTTAGAGATGGCCTTAGGGCCATGCAATTTGGGGTCATTATGACCCAAGTTTCATGGATATTTGGTTCGAGGGGTCACCACGACCCCAACGTTTAATGGACATTGATATTTGGTTCCAGGGGGTCACCATGACCCTAAGTTTCATGGTGTTATTGTATTGTAGTTTTGGGTCAACACGACCCCTTGGTCCAAAAATTTGAAGGGTCTATATGGCCCTAAGCTGCACAAATCCATTAATATTAGGTTCGCGTAGGGTCAATATGACCCTATTTCCCCAGAGCTTGGGTCAAAATGACCCATGGTTTCCTAAAGTTGGTTTCCATGGACATTAATGTTTGATGGGTCACTATGGCCTTTAGCTGCACGGATTCATTATTTTTAGATTCGAGAGGTCAAAATGACCCCGAAGTACATAGCTTCACGAATTTTAGAGTGAAAGAAGGTTGTTATGAAGTTTGGGGTCAAAATGACCCAAGGTCCCATGGCGATTAGGATCACGATGACCGGCTTTATGGATTCGTGGGGTCACCGCTTAGGTTCAAGTAGTTGAAAGGTCATGATGGCACTTGAGTTTAGGGTCAAGAAGACCCATATATGTAAGCTCTCACAAAGTTTGGGGTCAAACTGACCCTTTTCTTCATGAATTTTACCTTATAATTTGAAAATAATGAAATTTTTTTGAATTTTTCAGGATATTTGTGGGATAGTTTGTGCGGTGATGACATGGCTGTTGATTCTCTACGCTGATTTTGTGGTTTTGACTGTTATTTTGCTGCCGCATCCGTATTCTTTCTATTCGATCATCAACGGCCTCATTTTTATACTCTTTGGCATCCTCGCAGTCGTCTCTCATTTGAAAACGATGCTCACCGATCCGGTAAATCTTTAAAATTGAAATTTCTCAGGAACGGCTGAATCGATTGTCCAAACAGACCCCATTTTGGAAAGATCTTTTGAAGGCCTTTACAGTTTTTCTCATTACCTAACTGTTTATTTTTTAGGGCTCTGTCCCAAAGGGAAATGCGACCAAAGAAATGATACAGCAAATGGGATGCAGGGAGGGTCAAGTGATCTTCAAATGTCAGAAATGCTGCAGTATCAAGCCAGATCGTGCTCATCACTGTTCTGTATGTCAAAGGTGCATAAGGAAGATGGATCATCATTGTCCTTGGGTGAACAACTGCGTTGGCGAAGATAATCAGAAATTTTTTGTCCTTTTTACTGTAAGTTGAAACTTTGAAAAGTGAAGTTCAAAATGTGTTTTTTAGTTGTATATAGCTTGTATGTCTGTCCATTCACTTGTGATGGCCGGACATCAGTTTTTCTTCTGCATCGATTCCGAATGGCGTGAGTGCTCCTCGTATTCTCCTCCGACGACCGTCATCCTCCTCGTCTTCCTTATATTCGAGGCTCTCCTCTTCGCCATCTTCACCGCGGCGATGCTTTTCTCGCAGCTCCAGGCGATATGGAACGACAAAACTGGAATCGAGCAGCTCAAAAAAGAAGAAGCGAGATGGGCGAAGAAATCCAGATGGAAAAGCATCCAAGCGGTCTTCGGACGCTTCTCCCTCGCCATGTTTTCACCTTTCATCCACCCGCCGACTCGGAAAAAACGCGAACCTCATCTTTATTCCGTTTAAATATTATATATCCAATATATAAATCATTCCTTTCAAGCTCATTTTTTTTATTTTCTAGTCTTTTTTTTTCTATCACAAGTGCCCACGCTATTTTTATAATGTGATATTTTTTATCCCAATTTTATTTTGTTTTTCTATTATTTATGACGTGTATATTAAGACTGTATATGAAATATACCATAAAAAACGCAATATTGGACATGCCTGTATATTTAATAAAAATTAAAATATAAGTAATAATTTTGACGATTTTTATTCTTTAAAGGTTATCTGCCTAAATATTCCAAAATTTGAGTTCCTCTTAGGTTATAAGAAGGAAGGTTATACTGATCAGGCCATAATGGAAGATGAGAGGTTATAATACGTAGGTCTTAATGTTAAGGTTACAATTCAGGCTATAATGGACGAAGAAAAGTAATACACCAAAGTTATAAAACGAAGGCTATAATGGAAGAAAAAAGGTTATATTGAACACGTTTTCACCTATTTGAGAGAGAAAATGAATTTTTCTAAGTCTTCATACTCCAATTTTAGATTCCAGCCAGTTATTGACCAAACCCAAGGGTACCATTGACATGGAAAGGTATCCTCTTTCTATTTTCAAATAATTCTTGTATTTCCTTTTCGTTATAAGATTTTTATATTTAAAAATAAACAAAAAAAAATTAACAGGTAAAATAATATACAAATTATACTCATATTCCCAAATCCCATTCATAAAAATGAACAGTGCATAACAAAAAAAAAGGTTGAAAAGTAAAGCTCTCTTAAAAAAATGTTCTATTTAATAGAATATTGTGTAAAATAAGCAAAATAACAAAAAAAGGTTGCCTTTTTTTAGTCTAAACCTTCGGATCGTGGTTTAAATAGGATATTAATACTAAACGAATAATAAAAAATTGAGTATGAACAAATGATCCGTCGGATTTCAAACTAAATTTTACACAAAATTTACATGAAAACTATGTCACTAACATCATTTATAAATTTTATACAAAAAAAAACCTGCTTATCTTAATTATAAATAAAAGAGAAATCACAATCAATTGAACCTGAATTAAAACAAAAATATCAATCGATTATTTAGGAATCTTTTATTTTGTACAAACCTTCAAACCAAAAAGGTAAAAAAATGGTTTTCAGGGTTAAAAAAAATGTATCTGCACAGTATGACGTTAGTGACTCATTTATTGGTAACTCTTTGTCACCTAAAGCACCCGGCTTTTTAAGTACAATTTACACAGAAAATAAAATTGTGCACACATCGATATACATTTAACATTTAAAAAAGCATGGAATGTTTTTGAGGATCACAAAAAAAATCACAAAAAAATTATTTTGGACATAAAAATTTGAAAGTAGTTTTTGTTCGGATTTTAATACATTTGGCTACATTGAAATACTGTGTACATGCATTTTTTTTATAATATAAACTATAAAGAAAAAAATTTTTCTAACCTAAAAACTACTTACAAGAACATAGACAATTAATTTTTTTTTTTAATATTTTCAAAAAAAATTTTTATCGAGCAGAATTGAGCGGACCGCTCGTTATGAGTCCCACTTTGGTGATAGCGGCGCTTTTATTAATTTTTTTTTCTTTTTTTTTAGCGACTGAGATTCGTTAAACCGGAAATCAAAAAGGTCCCAGCCTGCGCCGCTTACAAATGTTATATCTCGTTGGTGAATTTCGACAATCTGTCCCTTAATGCGAGGTTTTCTTTTTTGAGTCGGTCCATTTCTTGGCGGAGGCCGAGATTCTGGAAAAATGATGGTTTTAGGTTATGAAAAAGGAAGAGGTTAAGGACTGTACCTCTTTCTCGAGGAAACCCGCTCTGAGGGCGATTTGGTTTTCTTTCATTCGTCGAGCGTCGCGCGACCTTTTGGCGGCCATGTTGTTCTTTCGCCGCCTCGCCCAGTATTTTTCATCCTTCAGTCCTTCGGGAACAAACTGCGAGTCCAGCGTTACGAATAAATAAATTGCATATAAACCGTTGTTACGTTTTATTTATAAAAACTAATCCTAAAAAGTTTTTTCTTAGGCTTAAGACGTTTCGGCGTTAAAACTGATTGTTTTTATCAAGGTATAACCGTGAAGTTTTAACAGAAGGAAGGTTATAATGTTTAGGTTAAATTTTGTACCGAAACGTCCCTGCCTAAAAAAAGCTCGAAATTTCAATCTTTTAGCCATTAAAAGTTACATATATACAGCAGGATGTATTGGTGGCACTAAACGACCTCCATGGGGACACCATTTGCCACTGGCTGGATGTAAATTTCGAGCTTTCCAACACATATTTCAATTCACCTGTTTTCGCGACTTTTTCACCATCGGTTGCGGTTTGAGTTCTTCATCAGAAAATGCTCTGGTTCTTGGGTCGAACGCATCTCGACTCGACGAGGCGAACGAAAGTGCTGCAAAAAAGTTATAATGAAATTTATATTTTGGGCAAATTTAGTTACTGGATTCGGCAGGAGAGGGAGGGCTGATGCCCAATGGGCTCATTGCTTCGCTTGGACTCGGCGACGGCTCTCTTTTGGTAAGGACTGGTAAATTGCTACTCGTCGGCGAAATCCGTCCGGGCTCTTTGATACAACCCGAACTCGATGCCTGCTGCTGAACGTGCTGCGCCCCCTGCTGAGCTTGCATCCCTCCTTCAACCGGGATGCCATTTTCGGACAGAAATTCGTCCAAATCGACATACTAAAATAAAATCAAAATAAATCAAACAAAATTCCATCTCATCTTATCTTTATATACATTTTTATACAAAATAAATAGGTGACTGTGGATTGATAACCTATTTCCGCCATGTCGTCATTTTTCCAGGAGGCTATAACCTTCTCGGTTATAACATCCACAGCCACCTAAATATCCCTCCACCAAGGGATACGGCAGAAAACAACCACCAAATAAAAGAAACCTTTTTTACCTTGATTTTGAAGGCCTTTTTATAAAATAAAACAAAAAAACTTTACCTATTAATTAATTTTCTTAATTTTATTTAAAAATTTATAAAAGGAAATATTTACTTTGAGATCTGTGTCATAAGGTAACGTTTTTTCCCAAAGGTTTGGGCCGAGGAAAGCCGCCTGTGCTTCGACATTGCTCCATAATTCTGTCTCGTCCTTTTTCTCCGGGCTTTCCTTCCCGCATGATTTGCCTGTAACAACATCTACGACCAATTAGTTGGATATAAAGGGAAGGTTATAATCAGGTTACATGAAACCAAACATGGCGAGTCGCAAAACTCGAAGCCCCTCATCCCAAGTCTGACCTTTTCGAACCAATTCAATAATGGAAAAGAGACAGATAGCTTAAAATCTTATCTTCCGAGATTAAAATAATCAAAAAACTATTTTTCCATTCAAAATCTCATTTTCAAGTTTTCGCACAGCCTCCTTGATTTTTTAAAAGTAATTTTGTGTTATCTGGGCGAAATTTGCTGTTATAAAGATTAAAAAAAGGCGATTTAAGATAAAAAACTTTAAATATTTCAAAATTTAAAAGAACCAAGGATTATTATATTATAATAAAATTTAAAAAAATGATTTTATATTCAAGTTTTTTATGCAAAAAGATGAAAACGTGTGAGTTTTGAAAATAGCCTTGATTAAAAAAAAATATTTTTTTTTAGATCGAGCACTTGAATCTTGAAAACTCAAGTAAAATTCAATTTTTTTTCAGATAACCCTGAAAATTGAGAAACTTTTTGTTAAAAATTGTCATCAGTTTGGAAGGACGTTCCCAAGCAATTGAAGAATTTTTTTTTCTTTTCGGGAATGACTCTTAAAACGGATGAGAAAAACAAAAATGGTTCCACTTTCACTTTTTTAAAAAGACCGAAAATCATTTTTTCATAAAGATGGCCTATCACGGTTCATTTTGTCCAATAAACATTTTAAATTGTGGGAAGCATTTTAAATTATGAAAATTGGAGTTACATGCAAAATGGCCTTCAATTAATATTTTACGATTGATTAGGTAGGTTACTCGATGAAGAATTAACAAATATGTCGGCTATGACGTCAAGGGTGGCCGAAATGTTTGAACCTCCGAAAAGTCGTGAAAAAAGAGAAAGGGAAACAACGTGCGTGTGTTTAATTATAAAAAAAGAGACGCCTTGAAGTGGCCGGTAAGCTGACCGCAACGCCGAAAAATCTTCCAGGAAAGTGAAAGTGGACGGGTCACGGACCGTTGGGTCGGGATTTCCAGACGTCATCCGAACATCCGTCTTTTTGGTCCTCCTGGCCAGATTCATTGAGTTACCTATTGATTATATCAAAAACTAACTGTACAATTCCATCTTGCCTCATTATTGGCGTAAAAAAGCTTTAAAATTGTAGATAAGGGGAAAAAAGTCTGATCATTTTGGTCCTCCGGGCCGGATTTTTCGAAAAAATCTGTTTTTTCTTGGTGATTTCATTTGAGGCTTGTAAGAACCGGAAGAAACGCGGGTTTTCCACCTTTTTTTTCCCTCCACTCGTTTTTCCGGTGGTTGCGTTTCGCGTTTTGTGTGTCGCAAGGTGTTTTCAGGAAGTAGGAAGTCTTAACCCACGCTCCGTTCGTTTTTTTCCATCTCTCTTTTCGTACCTAGAATCGGCGTAGTTCACTTTCGAATCCCGCCTGTTTCTCTCTCTCTTTTTCTTCCCCTCTCTTTCCAACAAGGCAAGAATCTCGAATGAAAGGGGTAACGAGAATAGAGGGGCCAACTCTCTCTTTCAGAACCAGGAAGCCCGCAACCTGTTCGAAATATACGACAATCATAGTACTTATAAGATCATTACATTACGCCATTTCGCACCCGGTGATTTTTTTCGCTTCAAGAGAGAGAGAGGGAAAAAAAAAGGATTCTGAGATACAAAAACGACGTCTTATTAATGTCCATATCACCCTTCATTCTACCTTTTTAATATTTGTCGAAATATCCGGCCCGGAGGACCAAAATTTTGGCGAAAAGTTGAAGTTTTGGTCCAGTGGTTTTCGAGTTGTTGGGTGCATATGGCGGGCGTCCGAAGAAGAAGGAAGTTCTCTTTTTTTTAAAAGTGAGAGTGGAAAAGAACTGGTCTATGTAAATGTTATCATGATATTTCAGGCTCGGCTTTTCGGAGGGGGCCCGACAGTTCAAAGAGAAAGTTTTTCTTCCTTTCTCTTTCCTCGACAACTTTATCGATTACTTGTTTCTCCTACGCAATAACCGCCAAGGAAATCGAACGTGAACACTCTCAGGATCGAATCCAAGTATAAGACCCACTTTTCCGATCGAATAGGGGTCAGAGAAGAATACAAAGAATAACATGATAAAAAGGGCGAAAAGTACTAAAAATGGGTAAAACGTTATAAAAAGGGGTGAATCGTAAGGGATAAAACGATAAAATAATGGAATGAAACGATATAGATAGGGATAAAACACGATAAAAAGGGATAAAATGGTGACACAAAGGGATAAAACGCTATAAACAGGGATAAATCACGATAAAAAGGGATAAAACAACAAAATAAATGGATAAAACGATATAAACAGGAATAAAACATCATAAAAAGGGATAAAACGATATAAACAGGGATAAATCACGTTAAAAGGGGATAAATAAAACTTAGAAATAGAGTTATAAAACACTATAAATAGGGATATATCACGATAAAAAGGGATAAAACGCTATAAACCGGGATAAATCACGATAAAAAGGGATAAAACGTTAAAATAAAGGGATAAAACGATTTAAATAGGGATAAAACTATAAACCTAAGTAGGGATAAAACATCATAAAAAGGGATAAAACACTATAAACAGGGATAAATCACGATAAAAGTTGATAAAACGTTGAAATAAAGGGATAAAACTGTATAAATATGTATAAAACATGACAAAATGGGATAAAATGGCGACACAAAGGGATAAACCACGATAAAAAGGGATAAAATGTTGAAAAAAAGGGAAGAAAACGTAACAAACAAGGATAAATCGCGATAAAAAGGGATAAAATGACACAAAGAACGTCATTTTGCGAAGGTCTTGTAGTAATAGAGAAGGAACCTCCAAAACTGGAACTTGCTCAAAAATTGGGTTCTCTCCATCGGCAGGGCGGAACTCTTCCGCGTTCTTAGCCTCAACCTCCTAAGACCCTACCCTGTATATAAAAATTGGACCTAAATGGTCGACTAGTTAGGGGAAAATAGCCTTTAAAAAATTAAACTACGTCTATATTATCGTTTGATTATCGTTTTCGACCCCTATTCTTAAAAAAGATAATTTATCGATAAACCTTTAGGGTCATTAAACATTCGATTATTTAAATAATTTAACTTTTGATTTTAAAAAAATGTAAGGTACCTAAAAATGTCGAGCATTTTTGAACAAAGCGATGCTTGAAGGGCGAAGAAAGCCTGGAAAGTAATATTGTGAGTCCTTGGCCTAACTTTCGACCCCGTATTGTCCTTTCCTTTATCTTTTTTTCCGTCTGGAATTTTTGTCTCTCGGACCGGAGAAAGTCAACGTGTGATCGATTCGTAAAACTGCCGTTCAAGAAAAATTGACAGGTTACATAATTGAACAGGTGAATGTAGGTTGTGCGGTTTGAAAAGTAGGGAAAAGTGGGGACAGGAACCATTGAAGATGCTGTAACTTTAATAAAGAAAAAAAAATCGACCGCGAGATGCATTGAGGGGGAGAGAAATGGCATAGTGGCCCCGCTTTTTACCGTCGAGGTTGCATCATTGCTTTTCCTTTCATCGTGAAAAAAAAGTCGACAGTGGCACCCCTGAACCAATGACGTCACATCAAACCACAACTGCCAATTTCATTCAGTGACCCTAAAAACCATAAAATACTGACCCTATCGGAAAAATAACAATGATACATAAGGTGGCAAACTCCAATGATGTCATTAAAATCAGGTTTGCCAACTAATAAGGTTTTTACTGATGAAAACCCTGTTTATACCATTTTATCCCTTTTTATTGTGATTTATCCCTTTGCGTCTTAATTTTATCCCTTTTTATTGTGATTTATCCCTTTGCGTCTTAATTTTATCCCTTTTTATTGTGATTTATCCCTTTTTATAGCGTTTTATCCCTTTTTAATCAAGGTTTTTCTCTATTTAATGAGTTTTATCCCTTTTTATCGTGTTTTATCCTTTTTATCGTGTTTTATCCCTTTTTATCGTGTTTTATCCCTATTTAATGAGTTTTATCCCTTTTTATCGTGTTTTTTCTCTGTTAATAGCGTTTTATCCCTTTTGTGTCAAAGTTTTATCCCTTTTTAACGTGATTTATCCCTTTTTATAGTATTTTATCCCTCTATGTCACCATGTTATCCCATTTTATCCCTGTTCACAGCGATAAAGAGAGATAACAATTAAAACTTCAAAAAATCTACCTAAAAAAGGTATTAAACACAATAAAAAGGGGTAAAACACAATAAAATGGGGTATTTTATTACTATACGTTAAAAAATAAATGGATGAATCGGGATAAAATCTTATAAAACACAATAAAATGTTATAAAACCCGATATAATGTTATAAAACGTGATAAAAAAAGGGATAAAACACAATAATATGGGGTAAAACTAGATAAAATGGGTCAAAACAAGGGATAAAGCTCGTAAATAGGGTAAAAACGGGTTAAAAATGAAAGAAACCTTTACAATATTGACCCTAACAAAAAGTATCAATATTTATTCATAGAGCTAAATACAATGACGTAATTGAAGTCAGGTAATCCAGTTAGAAAAAGAGTCTACCTTTCGATCAGTTTTAAAATCAGTGAGGCCAACTTGAACTTCACACCGGAAACATCAATTCAGACCGGGGAACTTCGTCATTTGGCAACACTGATTTGCCGACTACATTAGGGTCCAGCATAATAAGCCACGATCATAAAATCATTGACCCCAATGTTAATCACCCTCATTGAATTCGGATCAATAAAAGAAGCCTCTATTTAACCAATAAGTTCAAAAAGAAATAAAACAGGTAGTTTTCAATCCTTTTTTTTATATTATCTGATAAAAAATTCGTATTTATTACAAGTAGAATTATCGCGATTCATTGAGCAGTATCTCCTGTTTGTATAGAGATAAGGAAGGAAGACGTTTTAAGTAGTTTTTATAAGAAAAATACCAAATTATGGCCATTTTCTTCGACTTTTCGTGTACAAAAACCTGTATACTCACCTTTTTATGATCTGCATAATAGGCAGCTGAGTAAACTTGTTTATAAAACGACACATTTGGCATGTAGATCGTGTACGAATTTAAAGGTTCGTGACCCACGAAGATAGTTTCCGGAGGAATAGGAGATATTGAGGTCGGTCTCAATGGCTTTCAGCTTAGAGGCATATATTGAGCTTTCCAATCCTGGGGATATACAGGGATGGAGCTAGAGTGAACCTGCCGATTATCTGCCATACTTTTGACCTGACGAAAAAAAGTGTCTGAGTAAACCCCCCTTGATTTTGAGCGAGGAATCGATTGGCATCAATAACTTTTGAATCCGACATACAGGGTGCTCTAGAATGACCTTAACTTCGTTATTCTTAATGCAAACCCTATGTTTTAACAGTGGAAATCGATTCTACGCTTCATTTCCAGTAAAATTTACTTACAACATTTTTTTGATAGGACCAAAAGTTTAAGGGTTACGAAGCATGTTAAGTATAGCTCGTAACAACAGAACGTTTGGTCCTATAAAAAAAAGTTGTCAGTAAATTTTACTGGAAATGAAGTGTGAAATCTATTTACACTGTCAAAACATAGGGTTTGCATTAAAAATAACGAAGTTAAGGTCGTTCTTGAGCACCCTGTATGTCAGATCCAAAAGTTATTGACGCCAATCGATTCCTCGCTCAAAATTAAGAGGGGTTTACTTCGATACTTATTTTCTTCATTTCACAAGTCTGGTAGATAATCGGCTGTTTAAGAAAAAAAAAATTTTTTTTGAATTGAAAAATCTCGCATTTAAACGAAAGATACGTAATTGACCGATAAATGACGTGATTCTGACCACTTTTTTTATGAGGTTATGACTTCCTTCTATTGAGTTCTCTGGTTAATAAGTCTGGACTTTTTCTCTTTCCTTCTACCTTTCTTTTTATGACGTAACGGACCGGAAAAGAATCCCAGAGACCCCATTTCATCGCTTGCCAATTTCAAATAATAGTCATTTTTAGCGATTTTTTTTAATTGTAACTTTTAGTGACTTTTTTCGAGTTTTGGATTTAGAATTAAATTCCTTTTTAACGAGTTTTATTCCTTTTTAACATTTCTATGAATTTTAAACGTGTTTTATCCCTTTTTATCGCGTTTTATCCCTATTCAGCAAATTTTATCCCAGGTTTCACCCCTTTTATCGAGTTTTATCCCTTTATATTTATTAAAAACGACGTTTTAGCGGATTTTTTTGTTTCTTTCTTTTAACTAATAATTTGACCCAATTTTTTATTTTAAAAAAATTGATATTAATAGCCAATAAGGTCAAAAGGTATGTCGAATCAGCAAAATCGGGAAAAAAAATTTTGAAGACTACTTCTAAAATAACGGGAACGCATAAAAAGCTATTTTAAAAAAATTTTGAAATTAAAAATTACTTATCATTTTTTTTACGATTTTCACGGTCGTGGAAAAAAAAGTTGGAACTCTTGTAAAAAAAACCTTCGAAGACCGGAAGCTCGTTTAAGGGACGATATGTCATTGTTTCAAAGAGGAAACTTGTTATTAAATTGTAACAACATTGACATACAATAAAAAACGCAAATGGAAGAATAAAAAAAAATTAGTCGATCAAAATCAGAGTTTAAATTTAAAATAAGACATAATTCGGCCATTTTTAAATTTTATGAATTCTTCCCTGCGTAATTGAGAAGATTTTTAACGTTATCATCAAGGACAGGGTAGATAACGGGAAAGAAGCAAATATTTAAAAAGAGGTTGAGGTGGAGATGAAAACGAAGAAAAAAAGGTTATTTTAGGGTAACCTTTCGAGTTTGAAATTTTCCAAGTCCTAAATTGTATGAAGGCGAGGCGGACTCGAAATGTTGAAAAAACAAATTAGGAAGGTATCAAGAGTGGGAAAAAGAAGTGAAAGTGGTCGGAACGGTGGGACTTGATCCTTTAAATGACACTCTCACTTTTTTCTTCCCGGTGGCACAGCAACCTAGTCTTTTTTATAGGCTATGTACACTCAAGTTTGTTAGCAGGGGGGGGGGTTAAGTTTTCCCCCAAAATCTTTTTTTTTAAATTGTGTTTCGCCTTTTTGGTATTATCCATTTTTGGTATCCATTGGTGGTATTAATCTCGTTTTACCCCTTTTGATCTCGTTTTAGAACTTTAAATTGTCTTCTATCCATTTTGATGGTGTTTTATGCCTTTTTAATCAAGGGTTTTCTCTATTTAATGAGTTTTATCCCTTTATATTGTGTTTTATCCCTTTTTAATGGTTTTTTAAAATCCCTTTTTGATCTTATTTTATCCCTTTTATTCGTGTATTATCCCTTTTAATCGTGTTTTATCCCTTTTAATCGAGTTTTATCCCTTTTTAATCGCGTTTTATCCCTTTTTAATCGCGTTTTATCCCTTTTTAATCGCGTTTTATCCCTTTTTATTGAGTTTTATCCCTTTTTATTGTGTTTTATCCCTTTTTATTGTGTTTTATCCCTTTTCATTGTGTTTTATCCCTTTTCATTGTGTTTTATCCCTTTTCATTGTGTTTTATCCCTTTTCATTGTGTTACATCCCTTTTAAATGGTTTTTTATCCCTTTTTGATCTTATTTTATCCCTTGTAATCTTGTTTTATCCCTTTTAGTAGGGTTTTATTCCTTTCTAATCGCCTTTTATCCTTTTTCAATTAGTTTTAGCAGATTACCGGAGGGAAGCAGGCTGTTGAGGTCGGCCTTACGGAGGCTTTCGGCCCTTTTTAATCTCGTTTTTTCCCTTTAAATCGCGTTTTATCCCTTTTAATCTCGATTTATCCTTCTTTGATCACGTTTTATAGAGTTTTGTATCTTTTTGTCTGTTTTCCTTGGTAAAAAACCACCAATCAAAAAGACTATAAAGGTTTTAGAAGTTAGGACACATTTTTGTGTCCGTTTCCAACAACTTTCGCTTTCTTTCCACGCCTACAAGATTCGCGGTGGCCACTCCTTTTTTCTGTGTCATCCGTTTTTCCCGATATTACAAAGAATTGTTCATTTTTAGATATAAAAACCAACTAAATGGGGGGTAATTTGGTTGAACGAAACATGTCGGGACACGAAATTCCAATTTGGAACAAAACGGCGTCTGTATTTCGTCTCGACAATTCCAATCTTGAAACGTCACTTTCCCTTTCGAGCACAATTAAGTGGATTTTTTTGGCGGCGGTAATTAAAAAGCGAGTGGACCCCTTCGGGCCTCCGATTTTCGGCTTTTTAACTTTCACTCTCAACCGTCGCAGGGGGAACCTTTTCAAAAGTGCCTACAGACTCTTTTTTAATGAATTCACGTTTCAACCTTAAAACTAGGAAATGAAAGAAACTATTTCTTCTTATTCTTTTATCAATTCTTAACCTTAAACTGTCCCTCCGAAGGCTGTCCGGTGGTCAGTTGTGTCAATTTATTTTTTTTTATTCCGAAAAACAAATTTTTTGTACGGGAAAATCCACATTTCCACGTCCAAGAATATAAATTTTTTAAAAAATTGATATTGATGATAATTTTCATAGTTTTCAAGTTAAATCGCATTTTATCCCCTTAATATCACATTTTTATCCCTTTTTCTTCATTTCAATCCCATTTTATTACGTTTTATCCCTTTTTTAACATTTTAATCGCATTTTATCCCAGTAACATCACGTTTTATCCCTTTTTCTTCGTTTAAATCCCATTTTATCACTCCAATACAACGTTTTATCCCTTTTTCTCATTTGGTGTACCCTTAACTTAATAATACTACGTTTTCTCGGCTCCCTGTGATCAGATCAACTTGAAATTTTCAGGGCTTTATCTCATAACATAGGAAAAGCACTTCACCAAATTTCAAGTCTATCAGACCACGTGGAGCTGAAAAACGTGTCTCTTTTGAGTGCTCTAAATATGGAAATAATAAACTATTGTGTGAATTATCATGATGTTTTTTGGAAGGTATCAAAATAGAAGCTCCTGTCGCGTCTCTTTCAATCTAAAAACAACCTTGTGATCCAATAAACGGGCCACAATCCAGTTTCAAGGTTTCATGACAATTCTCCTTCCTTGCCCGTGCCCCCTCCTTTAATTATCCCGCGTTTAAAAGATTCTATCAATTTTTCATCTTTTTCGGGACCTTTTTCTTTCTTTTTTTCGTGCCTTTTCCCGTGGGCGTGAAGTGAAAGTCGAAGTGGGCGGATTTTTTATGATGATCGCGCGAAGAAACCCTCGAGGCGACCATCCCCCGGAAGATGGCACCTCACGAATTCTTCTTAATATCATTTAAACGAGTTTCTTTGTCGGTTTTCCTCGTTTATAATCCTCAATTTTCCATTTTTAGTCAAGATCTTTCATGATCAAGAAGGCACTTTTTGCTATGAGAGATGTTTTCGAATCAAGGAGGCATTGGTTGCCCTAAAAAGCCTCCCTTGACTAAAAAATCTTAAGGATCAAGAAGGCATTGATGGCTTTTTTGTCTCCCATGAAAAAAAGGCGGCCATTTCAAAAAGGTCTTTAAAATTCAATTTATTCTGAGGCCATATTTATTTTAATTTACTTTTAATTGTCATAAAACCTCCTTTTTTCCACGTGTTTAAAATATTATCAGAAAAGATAAGTAAGATATCTCGAATTTTAAAGAAAAAAAAATTCCATTTTAGTATAAATAAGAAAAAAATTGCGGTTTTATCCTGAGTTTTGTTCTTGAAAACGAGATTTGTGACCTTGCTTGCCCCGTGCCTGCTCATCCGATTAAACGAAGGTTGTAAGAGGTTCAATATTGGCAATTATCGATTCCGATTCTGTTTCAAATGACGACGAAAACCGCGACGGAGCCCTCAAAATGTTGCTTCCTTGCTCGTTGAAAAACCGAAAATCTGACCTCGACTTTGAACTAAGTTATCTCGAGAACCGCTCAGCCGATTTTAGAATCCAACCACTTTTTGGAAAGCTCTTTTTATTTCCTTTCTAACATATTAAGTGATTAGAACCTCTAAATCTGATTGTTTTTGAGATATTTGAGTTTATAATAAATGAAGAAAAAAAATGCGCTAAAAAACGATGATGAAAATGAATTTAACTTGTTAAAATAGTCTAAAAAACAAAATGTTATAATCCTCTAAGCCAAAAGCCTCTGTAAGACCGACCTCAATAGCCTCCTTTCCTCCAGAAATCCACTTAAAGGGAGAAAACTCGATAAAAGGGGATAAAATTAGTAAAAAGGGATAAAACTCGATAAAAATGGATAAAACACGATAAAAAGGGATAAAACCACGAAATAGGGATAAAAATCGATAAAAACCATAACTTATAATACAATTATTCATATTAGGTATGTTAAATTGCCCAAATATATAAACAAAAATAGAAAGTGGAAGGGAAATACCGAAATTCGAGCCGACGGAAATTTATAGTCAGGCTAAAAAAGTGAAAGTTAAAAAGAAGTCGTTCGGATAGCCAAATAAATACGTCTTTAATAAAAATTGATTTTTATATCCTTAAAAATTCAATTTTTTTCCCCACTGAAGGACGGATAAAAAAACGAAAATTGACGTTTAAACGATAAAAAAAAAAACCTGTCCATAAAATAAATAATAATTTGACTATCTTCCTCTTAATTGGAACAACCCTTGGTTTGACGCATTTTATCTCAAAGGTTGAACTCTGAACTATTTGTTCGAGATATTGAATATTTTTGTCAAAAGAAAGGTCGTTTAAATAAATTCATGAAATTTATTGCCCAATATGTCCCACCTGGAAATCTCTGGGGAGGGTCAAAATTGAATTTTTTTTTACACAAAACTACTGATCCTATTGAGACCAGACTAGACCAGGGATACACTCGATAAAAAGGGATATAACACGATAAAAAGGTATATCACGATAGAAAGGGATATAACACGATAAAAGGGGTTATAACACGATAAAAAGGGGTAAAACACTATAAAAAATCTACTTAAAGGGAATACAACTTGATAAAAAGGGATACAACACGATAATAAAAAGGGATACAACACGATAATAAAAAGGGATACAACACGATAACAAAAAGGGGTACAACACGATAATAAAAAGGGATACAACACGATAACAAAAAGGGGTACAACACGATAACAAAAAGGGATACAACACGATAATATAAAGGGATACAACACGATAATATAAAGGGATACAACACGATAATATAAAGGGATACAACACGATAATATAAAGGGATACAACACGATAATATAAAGGGATACAACACGATAATATAAAGGGATACAACACGATAATATAAAGGGATACAACACGATAATATAAAGGGATACAACACGATAATATAAAGGGATACAACACGATAATATAAAGGGATACAACACGATAATAAAAAGGGATACAACACGATAATAAAAAGGCATATAACACGATAAAAAGGGATAAAACACGTTAAAAAGACTAAAACTCCTATTGAGACCAGACTACGCTCGTTTTAACAATTTAGGTAATTAAGAAGTATGCCCAAAAAAATTAAAATTTTTAGGCATTTTAGAGGATTTCCATTGGAAAGAGGTTATTGAGGTAGTCGTCACGGAGGCTTTTAAGTTGGTCACAAATTAGTAACAATAATTAGCATAAGAAGGATCAATTAGCTTCCAATGTCTAGTCCTCAAGGTTGACTCTCGTTTCGGAATCCAGTCGCTTTTTAAAAAGAAAAAAAAATTTTCAAGTAAAAACTCGTTTTTTATTGTTTTTTCCCTTTTCTGCATTCTTGACGTTTGTTCAAAATTTAAGTGGATTCCTTCTTGAGTACGAGATATCCTAAAAATTAATTTTATTAACAAAAAAGCCCTAAAAAACGATTTTTTTTTCCATCCTAGATCCGGAATAAAGTTCATTAATAATAGCTCATCACGGAAACTGTTAAAAACAGTTGTTAAGAGCACAAATGGATCCTTCTCTCTCACTCCTATTACTAAGGATTCCGTCGGTTTGCGCATCGAAAAATCCTTGAAAAATGAACGTCCTTGCATCGTAGAGTACGAAAAAATGGGCGGATATTTAAAGGAAAAATTAACACCTTTTAGATATCAAAATCAGAATCTACAAAGTGTTCCTTATTTTCAGATTTAAAAAAAAAATAATTTTTTATTTTTGAAAAGCCTACTGACACATTTATTTTCCGCTGAAATGGTCCTTCCTTAATTTATAAAAAAGAAATCCCCCTCCCAATATTTCAAAACAATAGCCCGGTTTTATTTGCTGAAATGCCGAAAAAAAAATTTAGGATCTCATGCATTTTTTTTTCTTTATAAGTATTTTTTGGTAATATTGCGTATGATGTAATAAAATTGAAACATTTCTGTCGTATTTTTGAGGTACGTGATTTTGATTTTTCTAAATTTCCGCCTCGGCTGTCCACACTGTTTCAAACCGATAAATGATCGATTTTCTAAATCTTTTGAAATCGAAAGGAAAAAAAGTCGTTTTTTATGAAGAAAATCCGAACAAGATTTTTCGACTTCGTAGAATGTAGGAAGTGAATTTTATAGGAAGAGAAAGCGGTCTTTAACTCCCACCTGGCTACTATGATCGAGTTTGTATAAAAAAACAATCTTAAAACATTTTTTTTAAATACTACATTAAAGTTTTTATGACTTTTGATGTTCTTTTTCTCTCTTTTTTAACGTCAATGATGGATGATGGAAAATGGGGAAAAAGCCATAAGAAGAGACAAATAAAAGCCCTAAAAAAAGATATAAAAAGGGATTAAAAAAAAAAAGAAAAAGTAATCGAAAGGGGTATGAATATACACCATCATAAAAAGGGATAAAACTGAATTATAAGGGGGAAAATCGATAAAATGGAATAAAACACAATTCAAAATTGATAAACAATAAAAAAGGGATGAAACGCGATAAAAACAGAATAAAACGCGATAAAAATGAATAAA
This sequence comes from Orius laevigatus, assembly GCA_018703685.1. NCBI lineage: Eukaryota > Metazoa > Arthropoda > Insecta > Hemiptera > Anthocoridae > Orius > Orius laevigatus. The sequence continues at coordinate 7,080 of JAGWEN010000587.1, read as the reverse complement.
ACCCAACAAAATGGAATAAAACGTGACAAAAAGGGATATAAAAAGGTACAAATAAAACACGATTTAAAAAAAGGGGTGAAATGCGAAAAAATACCATGAAAATTGATAAAATACGGTTAAAAAAACGAAATGCGAGAAAAAGGGACAAAATTATATAAAACAAACAATAAAAAAGGTATGAAATGCTATGTATGGGGATGAAATGAGCTAAAATTAGATAAAATGGTATAAAATACAATAAAAAGCGGATAAAATGGTATAAAATGCGATAAAAAGGGATAAAATGCTATAAAATACGATAAAAAGGGATAAAATGATACATATAGGTAAAATAAGATAAAAGGGGATAAAATGCTATAACGATAAAACTGGATAAAACTCAAAACGGATGAAACGCGATAAAAAGGAATAAAACGGCATAAAATACGATGAAAACGGATAAAATGCTATAAAATACCTTAAAATGCCATAAAACACGATAAAAAGGGATAAAATACAATAAAAAGGGATAAAATACAATAAAAGGGGAAAATACTAGGTATAAAAAGTGATAAAATACTATAAAGGGGATAAAATACTGTAAAAGGGGATAAAATACTATAAAAGGGATAAAATACTATAAAAGGGGATAAAATACTATAAAAAGGGATAAAATACTATAAAAAGGGATAAAATACTATAAAATGGGATAAAATACTATAAAAAGGGATAAAATACAATACTATGAAGGAGATAAAATACTATAAGAAGGGGATAAAATACTATAAAATGGGGAAAATACTACAAAAAGGGGAAAATAAAATAAAAAGGGATAAAATACTATAAAGGGGATAAAATACTATAAAAAGGGGAAAATACTATAAAAAGGGGAAAATACTATAAAAAGGGAAAAAATGCTATAAAATACGATAAAATGCCATAAAATACGATAAAAAAGGATACAATACAATAAACAGGGATAAAATACTATAAAAAGGGATAAAACTGAAAAATGGATAAAACATGATAAAACGATTTAAAAAAAAAGATAAAATATAATAAAAAGGGATAAAATGCGTTAATAGGTCTCTAAAGTCGGGATGTTTTTTATCAATTGACGGCCCAATGCCTCCTAAATGGCGGACAGAAAGCTTTTAATTTCGGCGGATCTTTCAAGTGCTCCTGTTATCAGTTCGGAAATCTCGGGCATTTGATTGGTGAAGCGGGCAAGGCGTGGTCGCCGTCGAGGTGCAAGGTGTTTACCTTCGGTAGCACCTCATGACAAGGACAAAACTTCTTTATATCGCATTTTTAAAGATCGACAGTGAAATATCCTTGACCGTCGTAAAACTACGAAAAGGCGATAAACAAAAAAAAATTCTATTATATACGTATAAAATGTCCTTCAATATTTTTATTTTTTTGGAGAAAAAAGTCAGAAGAGACGCTCACTGTCGTTTTAAAGTTTTTATTTAATGGGAGACCTCCATTGTTGTACAGAGGACGTGTGACCGATGACAAAAAAGGCAAATAGATGGGAAAATTGTTTAATTCTATATTTTAGCGATAGGGGCGATAGGGGAGGTTATAACCTCCTGGTTATTCTCCTGATTTTCGGTCTCAATTTTGCATCAAAACAGTTTTTCTTGGAAAAGTTGCCCTTTAAAATGAGACATCCGAATTAAGATTTGGAACCCAAAAGAAAGTGAAAGGTTTTAAATTATCAATATGTCAACATGTTAAGAATATCAATTTTTTTGTTAAATCCCGAAGTGAAAGGGATTTTATAAATCCTTTCCCTATGGCTTATTTGACAAGAATAGGGAATAAAAATTTTTAATCTCGCTGTTTAACGGATGACTAATTCCACGCCACGGATCCCAGGCAAGGTCGCGGACGTGCTATTGAAAAACAGACAACTCAAATTTCGCCCTATTTTCTGAACATTTTATAAATTTGAGTTTGGTAAGAATGCATTAAAAATTTTTTGCCTGGGACAACTTGAGTTTTTGAGGTAGGTTCACAGTTAACCGGTTTTTCTGATATTCAGGTTTTCTTTAGGTTTTCAGAACAACAAAACAGTTTACAGCAGAAAAAACTCGCTAAAACCGGTAAGGTAAATAGTGAAAATCTACCTAAAAACCGGTTTCGATCAAAAAACCGGTTTTAATATAAAAACCGATTTTGATCAAAAACCGGTTTTGATACATAAAAACCGGTTTCTACCATTAAAAAAACGGTTTTGATTAAAAAAACCGGTTTCGATCAAAAAATCAGTTTTTAAACTAGTCGGTTTTTCTCACCCCTGAATCTTTGGAAAAAAAATTGCATGAAAACGATATTTGAATAGAGATATCGATTTTCAATATTGAATCCTTGGGTTTCGTTTTCCTTCTTTCAAGATCGCCAAAGAAGCGTTAAGTTTTGCGACCCTCGTTGAACTTTCCGAATCTTCTACGGACACTCGTCATTTTTAAAAGGGAAAGCATTTTAATCTATAAATATTTGACTTTTTTTCGTCTTTTACTTTCTACTTATCAAATATTAGTCGAAAGTGAAAACTGAAAACAACAAAAAAATCGCCATCTAAGTCACGACTTCTCAAGGAGTCAAAGCAAAACTTCAAACTAATCTCACAAAAGGCTGGACCGATTTTCGATTTTTACATGATTTGCAACGATAAAAAGCAAACAAGAAAATGAAAAATGACAAGATGATTGTTTAAAAAGGTGATAAATATAAAATACGGCTCTTATCAGTGCAGATAGGTGAAAATCTTTTTGTCAGTAGGTGAATATTCTTAAGGTTTTGGAAGAGGTAAATCTAGTAAGAAACCTTTAGTGATGAAGAAAAAAAAAAAAAGCGAAGCCATAAAGTCGTCTAATCCCGAGTGCACGTGTCAATGCACATTCTTGATAAAAACAGAGAAAAAAATTTTTAATTTTTTAAGGTGTTCAAATTTTACGTTTTCGTCCACGTGAATCAATGAAAAAAAAAATCATATAAGGGACTTTTTGAAAAAAGTTCAAAGACTGTCTAAAGAGGGTCAATTTTCATCGAAAAAGGTTCGAAACAGGGTCTTTTCCTATCTTAAAAGGGTCTTTTCCTATTAAAAAAAAGGGTCTTTTTCGATTGAAAAACTCGCTAAAAGGATCTTTTCCTATCAAAAAAGGGCCTTTTCCTATCAAAAAAAGGGTCTTTTCCTATAAAAAAGGGTCTTTTCCTATCAAAAAAGGGTCTTTTTCTATCCAAAAAAAAAGGTGTTTTTTTTTCCGTAAAAAAAGGAGTCTTTTCCTTCTGAAAATGAGTTGTCGATCTTTAAAATAAAAACTTCAGTTTATTGGATCATACTTCATTCATTGGATCATCACTTGATAGCTTGAAAAATTAGGAACCTAAAAAATCGTTCGAAAAATGTCAAAAACCTAAGATTTGAAATATGTTTTTGTGATTCTTAAAGTTAATTATGAAGTCTAAAGATGTATATTATAAGATAAAAAATTGTAAGTGTAAGATAAGATATTGTGAAGGAGGAGCCTTGAGATGGCTAAAAATCGATAGGGGGTTGGATTCGAGGGTTGAAGGGGGCGGTGGCGAGTTTGCGCCCGGTTTCCCTCCTCAAACGATTGGCTCACCGTTAATGAATATATGATGTTGCCTCCATAGTTGCTGATATTGACTCCAGCGCGAGGAGGTGTCCGGGGCTAAAGGGTGAAGTTGATGGAATTGATGGTGATGATGGTTCTGCTGTGGTTGCTGGACTGGGGCGGGAACTGTCGCGCTATGCGGCTGGTAGTCCATCACTAGACACTTTGCCTCGTACATCGTATTTTAAATAATAATACTAAAAAACCAAAACCACACAACACCTTACGCTCCTCGAGCCAGCCAAGCCACTGAGACGAACTGTGCCGGGTCGGAGCCGCGATAGCCGAGCCCCCACCAACTGCTCCCCCTTCTAACGACGGGCTTCCCTATCCAATATAATCCTAATCTCTTTTCAACAATTACCACCCCATTATCAAATTTAGACGATTCTTGGAAAAACGAAAGTTATTGGTTTCGTGCCAAAAAATTGGACTTTGATCATTCCTAGGACACGTGGTTTACTTTGACCCCTCTTAAAGATAAAAACACTTGTAGTTCGACTGGGACTTTTTTTTTTGTGAATTTTGATGCGAAAAATAAACACTTTAAAAAGGATTTGAAGTGAAAAACGCGATGAAAATGTATTTCATCATTCACGGCAATAAAATGTTAAAGAATTGACCCCCCAATGACAATCGAGAACCCCAATTCCCATAAGTGTATACTTATTATAGATTATTCATTTTAATTTTACCATTAACACCCACATTCACTGCCTATTCTCCCCCAAACTACCTCCCCTAAACATTCCCCCCCAAACATTTTGTAATAATTAAAAGTACTCCCCCCATTTCTCAGACTTCTCTCCCAACATTTAACAACAAGTTTTACCATTAACCCCCTCCCCCCACCGCACAATTCACTTAATATCCCCCAAAATTACCTCCCCTAATCATTTCTCCCCCCCCCCATTCACTGCCTATTAACACCCAAACTATCTCTCTTAACCACCCCCCCCCCCTTTCGCAATAATTAATACTGCCCCCTCATTTCAAAAACTTCACCCCCACCATTTATGTATCAATTTAATAGTTCTCCCCCCCCCATCATTTAACAACCAATTTAACGATTAACACCCCCCCCCCAACACTCACTGCCTATTCACCCCCATAACCTCCCCTATCCATCCCCCCCCATTTTGCAATAATTAATAGTCCCCCCTCATTTCAAAACCTTCTCCCCCCCCACCATTTATCAATCAATACCCCCCCCCAACACAATTTAATAGCCCCCCCCCCATTGAATTAATGCTCCCTCCATTTATAAATTTTCTCCCCCCCCCCACATTCACTGCCTATTTTCCCCCAACTACCTCCCCTTACCATTTCTGCACCCCCCCTCCATTCAGCAATAATCAATACTCCCCCTCATTTCAAAAACTTCTCCCCCCATCATTTAACAACTAATTTAACCATTACCCCCGCCCCCAACATTCACTGCCTATTCACCCCCCAACTATCTCTCTTAACCATCCCCCCCTTTCGCAATAATTAATACTCCCCCTCATTTCAAAAACTTCACCCCCACCATTTTGTATCAATTTAATAGTTCTTCATCATTTAACAACCAATTTAACGAATAACCCCCCCCCTCCAACACTCACTGCCTATTCGACCCTCCCTAACCACCCCTATCCATCATTTTGCAATAATTAATAGTCCCCCCTCATTTCAAAACCTTCTCCCCCCCCACCATTTATCAATCAATACCCCCCCCAACACAATTTAATAGCAAAAAAAAATTGAATTAATGCTCCCTCCATTTATAAATTCTCCCCACCTCCCCATCATTTAACAACCAATTTAACGATTATCACCCCCCCCACATTCACTGCCTATTTTCCCCCAACTACCTCCCCTTACCATTTCTGCACCCCCCCCATTTCAGCAATAATCAATACTCCCCCTCATTTCAAAAACTTCTCCCCCCATCATTTAACAACTAATTTAACCATTAACCCCCGCCCCCAACATTCACTGCCAATTCACCCCCCTAACCTCCCCTACCCCCCCTCATTTCGCAATAATTACTGGTCCCCCATCATTTTAAAAACTTCTCCCCCACCATTTACCAATCAATTATACACAAGACACAATTTAATAGTTCTCCCCCACCCCCCAATTATTTAATTAATACTCCCCTCATTTCACAAACTTCTACCCCCAACACTCCCCCACCATTCACTACCTATTTTTCCCCAAACGAGGCCTCCCCTGACCCCATATCTCAGCCACCCATTTGAATTTGACTGATATTTATATTTTTTTTAAACTGAATTTTTCACGAATTTAAATATCTTTTCAAGATTCGAAAAATGTCAAACTTTTATGGAAGATTTGAGTCGGTTTTTAGGTTGACGGTGCGAAACGCCGCCTCGCCCACCTCGGATAAAATAGCGTGGTAGTAGGTTTTGGGTGAAAGTGAAATTCAGGAAGAGGATTGACTCGCTACTTTGGTTCCAGGCCGCGGGAAAGAGGGAGGGAACGCGTTTTTTTTTCTTTCTTCGCTTATTTCTTCGTCTCTTTCCCTTCTCCGGGCCCGTCCGGTCGCGGTGGGGATCGAATCAGCCCCCGAAGTGAAAGTGAAACTTGTTTCCGGACAAGGTAACTTTTTTAACACTTCCTACTCCCACTTTTCAAAAATGCCGCTTTTTTTATTTCTTCGCGAAAACCGCCGCGGACGCCCCCCTGCCCCGATTTTCAAACTGTCGTAAACGATTTGTTTTGCTTCAGGCGACTAGCTAATTTTTTTTCTTCATACCAGAAGAAAGCTTCCGCTCCTAATATCCACAAAAAATATCAGAAATCAATTTTAAAATAAGAAATCGTGAATATCATGCAAATCCATTAACTACTTATCATTTTCTTCCTGTCCCCAGGGGAGTGAGGCAAAGCTACTGTAATGCGAAAGTTGGGAGGATAATACAAACTATTAAAAAAAAGTCTTTTAATAAAAAATTGAAGAAAAACTTTTATCTTTTAATTTATTTTCGCTCAAAAGAAAGCTGGAGATGACTAAATAAAACGATCGGCATAAAAGTCCTACGTAGGACGTTGTTTGTGCTAAAACTTTCTCGTTCGATTGTTAAAATGAACTTCCTAGTCAATAACGATTTTAATGATTTTTTTTTTCTTCTATTTTCTTTTTGTGTGTAGCTTAGGGGCAGTTTTTAGGTTTTTCTGATCTATCCATTTTAACCAGTTTTATTTGTTTTTGTTACCCAATTTTATCGGTTTTAGTAAAGGTGGCCAGTTTTAAAGGTTTTAATTGCCCAGTTCTATAGGTTTTATCCAGTTTTTAAGGTCATAGGTACCTTTTTTTATCGGTTTTACCAGTTTTTTAGGTTTTACCCAGTCCTATGGATTTTATTCAGCTTTATCGGTTTATTTTATATATTTATCGGTTTATCGGTATCCAGTTTTATCCATTTTTTAAAAATAATAATCACGAATT
>JAGWEN010000586.1:0-72968 GCA_018703685.1 Orius laevigatus | reverse complement strand
ACGACCAACAGACCAACCACAACCAACCAAACGAGCCAAATCAGCCGAACAACCGAACCAAAACCAGCCATACCAAACCAAACCAAACCAAACGAGCCAAATCAGCGAACACACCGAACCAACCAGCCATACCACACCACCAAACCAAACTAGCCAAATCAGCCGAACCAACCGAACACAAACCAGCCATCCAAACCAACACAAACCACCAAACTAGCCAATCAGCCGAACCAACAGAACAAACAGAACCAACGAACCACAGAACCAAACAGCCATACCAACCAAACCAGCCAAATCAGCCGAACCAACCGAACAACCGAACCAAACCACCAACCAAACCAAACCAAACCATCCAAATCACCCGAACCAACCGAACCAACCAGCCCATACCAAACCAAACCAAACCAACGAGCCAATCAGCCGAACCAACCGAACCAACAGAACCAAACAGAACCAAAACCATCCCATACCACAACCAACCAGCCAAATCAGCCGAACAACCGAACCAACCAGCCATACACAAACCAAACCAAACCAAACTAGCCAAATCAGCCGAACCAACCGAAACCAAACCAGCCATACCAAACCAAACCAAACCAAACCAAACCAAACATAGCCAAATCAGCCGAACCAACCGAACCAAACCGAACCAAACCAGCCATACCAAACCAAACCAAACCATCAAATCACCGAACCAACCGAACCAACCGACCAACCAGCCATACCAAACCAAACCAAACCAAACTAGCCAAATCAGCCGAACCAACGAACCAAACCACCATACCAAACCAAAACAGCCAAATCAGCCGAACCAACCGAACCAAACAGCCATACAAACCAAACCCAAACCAAACTAGCCAAATCAGCCGAACCAACCGAACCAAACCACCATACCAAACCAACCCAGCAATCAGCCGAACTAACCAACCAACAGCCATACCAAACCAACCAAACCAAACTAGCCAAATCAGCTGAACCAACCGAACCAAACACCCATACCAAACCAAACAAACCAAACCAAACCAAACTAGCAATCAGCCGAACCAACCGAACAAACCACCTACCAAACAAACCAGCCAAATCAGCCGAACCAACCGAACCAAACCCCATACCAAACAAAACCAAACCAAACTAGCCAAATCAGCCGAACCAAACCGAACCAAACCAGCCATCAAACCAAACCAAACCAAACAGCCAAATCAGCCGACACCGACACAAACCGAACCAAACCAGCAATGACCAAACCAAAGCCAACCAACCAAACAGCCAAACAGCAACGAACCGAACCAAACCAAACCAGCCATACCAAACCAAAACCAAACCAAATAGCCAAATCAGCCGAACCACCCGAACCAAACCAGCCAACCAGACCAAACCAAACCAGCCAAATCAGCCGAACCAACCGAACCAAACCAGCATACCAAACAAACAAACGACTAGCCAAATCAGCCGAGACCAACGAAACCAAACACCGATACCAAACCAACCAAACCAAACCAAACTAGCCAAATCAGCGAACCAACCGAACCAACAGAAACCACAGAACCAAACAGCCATACCAAACCAAAACCGAACCAACCGAACAAACCAGCCATACCAAACCAACCAAATCATCCAAATCACCCGAACAACCGAACCAACCGAACCAAACCAGCTATACAAACCAAACCAACCAAACTAGCCAAATCAGCCGAACCACAGAACCAAACCAGTCATACCAAACCACCAAACCAGCCAAATCAGCCAAACAACGAATCAACCGAACCAACCGAACCAAACCAGCCATACCTAAACCAAACCAAACCAGCCAAACCAACATCCCCAACCACCCATCACTTTCCCCTTCTTTGACCGAAGTATCTACATTTTCCTAATCCTACCTTTCTCGGACATTTTAGCTCTGTAATTCTACTATTTTTTACTTATTCAGTATGTGGTTTATAGTAGTTACAAAAGCGCTACCTCAGAAAACAAGTTTTTTTTAATACCTTCTGACCGACGCGAATGAAATGTCCGAAATGGATGTAAACCAGTGAAGGATGGTGTTCAATGAGTGGCCATAGTAGTGTGAAAAACTGATTACTTTGTCCTTCAATTTCGATTAAAGGTTTGTTCAGTTTTAAGGAGGTTAAAATATTCATACATAACTTTTACGCCAGGTTTCGTGTTATTATGTATTTAAATAAACCGTAAATAGAAACAGTAATTTGAAATTGAAAAAGATTTACTTAGCTCACCTACATTTTAGTAATCTCATTCCGTAATGACTAATGATTTCTCACAAGGGAGGTCACGGTCATGTAACCTCAGACTTTTAACTTTCTCAAGAGAAGTTATTGTACATACCGTCGGATCGGGTTTTTGGGGAAGGGTCTTCTCAAGACCCCTAGGGTCAAACTGACTTTTGATCTTTGTCGGACATGACTTTGTCCTGTGGTGCGGCCGTCCGTCCGTCCGTCCGTCGCCTTTTTTCGGAACGCTTCACGGCCATAATTTTCATCCGATTTTCACCGAAATTTCACACAATCTTCCTTCGTGGTTATCTTGAAAGTGACGAGGAGCGATTTTGAAATTCGACAAAATGGCGGGAGATATGTCGGTCTAAAGTTTGCAAAAATGTGACTACGGGCTTTCTACCGGTCCGATCTTCACCAAATTTAACCAAATAATCTTCACGTGATCCGATTAAATTTCATTAACTAATTAGGTAATTAATTATGTAATTAGGTAATTATGAATAATTAACTTAATTTTCCCATTTCATAAAATTATCACCAAATTCAAGTTATGACGGAAAAAAAATTTTTTCTGTAAATTAATTAATAACTAATTAAATAATTATAATGTGTTTGGGTGTTTATGGATCCCCCGAAATCTGTAGACCTTTGAGAAAGTTCGTACAAACTCGATCATTGTAGGATGTAAATGACGAAAAAACGTTGTAAATGTTGAGAAGAGTAAAGTTTTGACTGAAAAGAACAATCGATTCCGGAAATGGGTGTATGGATTTCGAGAAAGTTTTCTCTTTCATTCATAAAGCGATCGAGGCTGTAAACGGAGGGCGAGTGGGAAAGCATTGTAGGCTGACACCTTTGTACAAGAGGGGCTAATCACAATCAATGGGCGGACCACATCCAACTAATTGAGCTTCGGGTTGTAGCCTATCCACCATGACAGAGGCCCCTTTTACAGGGGATCTGACGAGGTGCGGGTGGACGGGGAAAGGGCGAGCTGACTTTTCATCAGTCAACTTTGTTTTGTCTCCACCCCATCCCTTTCAACTCAACAAACATCCCTCCTTTATGACCAAACTAACTTCTTTTTATCCCCTTAGTGGTTTACGCTTTAGTGGTTTATGTGTACAAAAAATGGTCTATCTGTCAACTCAAAATACGAATTTTCGAAAAACGGTGATAATATATTAGCTGACGATAAAGTAAATGAAGAAGATATTAATTAATTGGATGTTAAAAAGTAATTTAATTAGACCCCACGTTTACGTATACTCGGAGGGTTATGAGAGGGTTTGGTTGGGAGGGATGGTTGGGGTTCTATTTTTCCTTGGGGGTTGATGTGCATTACCAGGTTGAGTGACTCCGGCTTAAAAGTGAAACGCGTAGGTTAAAGAGAGCCATTTATAATTAACGATGTTGATGTCGGCTGGATTAAAAGGTACCTCCCTCCAAATATCGGGAAGGGCGTTCGGTCGTTCGAATTAAATATTTGCGCTCCCTAAAAGCTTAGTAACCTCTACATAGAGCTATTTACATCGTTAAATTTGATAGTCTCATTCGTAGCTATCTTTTCTCAGGTTGGCGAATCCATAATCTGCAGGTCTGGTAGTTATGGAAGACCCCCAAAACAAGAACTTTCTTAATTTGGTGAAAATCGGTTGTCCTTTACCAAAATTTACACGTGGGGGGATTCCACGTCCCTAGCACCTCCTAAGTCCCCACCAACTTAAGGTCACTCTTCTATTCGAATCCCTATCGTCCACTACTCGATCCAAAAATAATTTCAAGGTACCTGACAATGCTGAAAGTTTGAAAAATTCCTTACTAAAATTCACAGTTTTTTTATTATTATGAGTTAGTTGTATTATTAGAAGTTATGATTTTTTAAAGATTTTTGCACTACAAACACGTTTTTTTCACATAAAACCGTGAATATCTCAAATTCCCTTAATAATTTTGGATTTCCGGTGCCAGATTTGGAATCAGCGTTAAATTTTACGTTAGAAATGATAGTTTGTAACCATTCATGATAACCAAAAAGCCCTTTTTTATGGCCGTAAACCAAAAAATTGTTTTTTAAGAAACATGGTTTTTCAAAATTTCGCCAAAAATACAAATCAAATGCTATAGATTTCCAGTTTTCTGTCAAAAATTCATCATTTAAGATCTAGAAATCAGATTTTGAAGCAGTTTTCTATCACTTGAAAAATCAAATTTTCAATTCAACAAATGAATCTTTAGACTCTACTCTTCTCTCAGCACACTGAGAGGGGGAAAAAAACTTCAAAAGATGAAGTTCATTCTATCGATTTTGTCTCGACAACAGATGATAGACAGGCAGTAGAAGGAAACAGGTTTATTAAGTACCTAAATGGATTTTGTTTTATTAATTTCAAATAATATTTTTAGGGCGATTCGAGAAATCTTGCACATACTGGAACTTAGACGCCCAATATCATCTTGGGTGGCAAGTTATTGAAAATCAATTTTAAGATTTTCATTCTTTTAGACTTAAATATGACTATTTTGTTATAAAACTAAGAGGTCTCATCATCAATAAAAAAAATTAAAGAAAATTCGCATTTTCGATTTTCGAAAAAAATGTCACTTTTAATGTCTACTTTTTAGTTGTTTTTAAAAAAAGTCAAAAATTTAACTTACCATCTTGATACCATGGCTCGTGTATACTGGTCCGCGTTGGTTGATAATGTCCCATTCCTATAACATAAAATTCGAAAATTGATAAAATATAAAATATCCATAAAATTCATTCAATTTCTATGGATTTGTGTATTTTTGGCCATTTAATCGATACTAGAAAATGTTCTATCGATTTGTATTTCGACTAATAACTAAACTCGTTTATCAATGTCTTCTCCCTTCAAGCCCTTACCGTTGTTTCTATCGTGAAGATGTGACAAAAAGGCATGAGCGTCCCTTCCAGCATATCCAGACGTCACCTAAAAATGAGAAATTTTAAGGTTGAAATGTGAAAGATGCTGCCAATTAGAAGTAAACAAAATATCTGTTGAATAAGGAAGAGAGGAAATAATGTTTTAGATTGGTTCTTCCGATTCTTGAAATGGAATTGCATTGTGAGTTGATAGAAATGAAAAAAGAAAGAAAGTGAGTGAGAGAAATGGCGGTTTGTGCGAGGCGGGTGAACGGTTCGCGAAGGGAATCTAAAGCTGTGGTCCCTATTTCCGGTAAAGATTCACTTGTCATTGGTCGTGTTTCCTGTTCGGAAACGACTGCATTTCCTACCGCAACTACTAAGTGACGGCGCTAACTCGGGAGGAAAGTGCCCAAAGAGATGAGTCAATAAATAGATTACTTGCATGTCGAAAACCGCTGAGACTCATCCCAACCCCAATGGCAATTACCTCCTAATAGAATATAATCCTCTTTTGTTCAGAGATAAACTGCAATCCCAAGTTATAAACGGAGAACAGCGGGAAATCGAAAACAAGCGCGTATATTGAAAAAAAATGAGTTGTTTGTAGCTCCTACTTTTTGTATCATGGTGATGATTAGAATTTGGAATTCTTGGTTTTTAAGTAATTTGAAGAGTAAGGATTACTATCAATATAAAAAAGTATATTGTCCCTTCCTACTTACTATATATATAGTATAAGTAAGGATTTTCTATACATTAAGGGAAATTTGCAACTCGAGTTAATTCGTTTACAAAATTCATTTTTCTATATTTTAACTAGTAAGAACTTCTTTTTTTTCTCGTTTTCAATAATGATCTTTCAGGTTTCCGACACATAGTGTGACGGTCGAGGAAATCTTATTGGCAGGTCGGTAATTGAACTCCTACAGTGCTAACAATCAATCCCTACCTCATATGTAATGAGGTAAACTCTAACACTTAAGAATAGCTTGAGAAAACATGGATGATCCTTGAAATTAACACCGTTAATACTCCTTAGTTATATCCATACATGTGGTGTGCGTTTTAGTATGTCAAATGTGAGGGTTCTTATTATCTCATAGTGAGTTATGATTTTTAAAGATTTTTGCACTAAAAACACGTCACATAAAACGTGAATTTTTTAATATCTCAAATTCCCTTAATAATTTGGATTCCGGTGCGCAGATTGGAATCAGCGTTATTTAAATTTTACGTAGAAACTGATAGTTTGATTCATGATAACACCAAAAGCCCTGTTTTTATGGCCGTAAACCAAAAATTGTTGTTTTTTAAGAAACATGGTTATTGTCAAATTTCGCGCAAAATACAAATCAGCAATGCTAGAGATTCCAGTATTTTCCTGTCAAACATTCATCATTTAAGACCTAGAATCAGATTGAAAGCTGTTTTCCGTCACTTGAAAAAATCAAATTTTCAGCCGCGTCCAAAAAACGCACAAAGCAGAATGTTTTGTGCAAAACACAAAAAACAAGTCCCAAAAGCACCGTTTAAAAACCCAATGACATGTCAGGAATCCAAATTAGTTACCAAATCATAAAAATCACATTTAAAAAGCGCAAAATTGATTTAGGACAAACTTCAAAATGAGACACTTAAGAATATCATTTTCTGTCCAAAACACCAAAATTAAGGTTAAAACGTTTTTCCTGTCTAAAAATAGAGAAATTGAAAAATGCAAAATTCTTTCAAATAAACCGTTTTGCGCAGATTTATGAAATCCCGAAATCTTCCGAAAAAACCAAACAACCTTATTGCTTGTACCTATTTATTTCGCTACTCTAGGATATTTCTTATTTATAGCTTCAATCACAAGGCCTAGATCTAGGGGACCCTGTATGAAAAATGCAATAGCTTTCAACATCTCTAGGTCGGTGCGGGATGTAGAAGTTTCTTTCGCCTCATGTTTCGTAACATCCATTGTTCTAAGTTTCCATCAGCATAGGACACTTTTAGCAGATGCTAGAAAGAAGGTTCTCATCTATGGTTTTTTTACGATTTTCAGTGTGAACAACACTATGAGAAAAAAATGTAGAAATAACTGGTCCAATTTCGTAGATATAATGATCCAGTGTGATCTTTATTTTTTGTTTTGGTGTGAAAAGGTGTTCTCCAGTGTTTCTGCGCGGATGGTAAGTTTTAGAATTGTTCGACATTCTTACCGGCTGAGGGTGGTCTCTCCAGGATAGTGATCACTACTAGTATACTCCATTGTTACGGGGTTGAAGCTGGACTGTGAATATGTCCACAGTGCGATCGCTCCGAGAGACTGAGACACTAGAAGGAGGCATGGTAACAAGGGGTGGAGCTTCAATGTCGCACACCTCACACCCACCTCAAAGCTCCACACACATCCCTTCGTAATCCCAATCAAAATATGGAATCCTTACGGGACGAAATAATGAATTTTCAGCTCGACTTAATATTCAAGGGCGCGCTTTATTCTTCAATATCGTCCCGTCAAAATTATCAAACCTGACGGTACAAGCTAAGTCATTTTTTATTGTGGTTCATATTTTATGTTATTTATATGCTTTTTCTATACATAATTAGGAAAATTTTATATTATTAAACAGGAATGGAGGGTTTGTGCGCAAAACAATGCGCAACATCCCTTTTGAAGCCATCAAACACCTTTTACTAATTTAGCAACAATTTTGGCTCGGAACCTTGTGAAAATGGCAAAAAAGTCAAAAAAAATTTGGCATTTTTTGCGATTTTTTGATTATATCTCAAAAACTATTGATTTAAGCGACTTGACCACTTAGTACAAAATGAAAGCTCATAAAATTTTCTATAAAATTCGCTAAAAAAAGAAATTTGGCCTCGAAAAATGGCGGTTGAAGAGCCATTTTAACGTCCCATTTTCGAAGTCTATCTATCTAGCCTAGATTTTCTATATTCCTCTAAAGAGGATCACCCAACTCTCGGATGCCGTTGTTTTTGGTAGGAAATTGCGCCTAATTGCTGGAACATCAATTTTCCAGGGACTCGATTTATTGTTTTTTATGTTTTAAAAATCATGTTTTCCCTAAAGGTCAAGCCCCACACCTTCCACATGTCTCATGTGAGGGGAGAGTCGCAGGAGGAGAATAAACGAGTATCATTTTTCGTTACAATGACTAATGTCTAATCTTTTTCCTCTTTGACTCTATCCTTTGTTTCTTATTGTTTGTACAATTTCCTGTTACGAAATTCCGCAATTTACTGATGCTACACTTCTGCTTAAGGGGCTTGGGTACCGGCTGATTATAACCCTAAAATGGCACTTTTTGTGTACTTTTTTTTCTCGGAAACGGCTGGATCAATCTTAAACGAAATTTCTCACACGTATTCATGAAGGATAGGACTTTATTTTGAATTAACAGATTTACGGCCCTTCAATTGGAAAAAGTTACAGCTGATCAAAAAACTTTAAACTTTTTTTTAAAAATAAACACACGAATTTCAAAATGTTTTCAATTCAAAATGTAGCCTTATCATTCCTCTAAATATAGAAAAAACAGATCTCAAAAAAGTTAACTAGTTCACGAGAAAAGGGGACTTTTGTCTGAAAAACGTAACTTTTCAGGAAACGCAAAAAACTAAAATTCGAATTTCCCACCCGAAATGTGATTTAAACGGGCACTAAATCTATTGTTTTTTTGTTTTTTTATCGTAGTGCTATTTTGCATTAGTTAAAAATATTTCTAATTGATCAAATTGATTTCTGCTTTATGGAAACAGCGCAGAAATGCTTAAAATTTAATTATTTCACTCGATTTTGGGTACTCAAGCCCCTTAAAGCGTCATGTGGTATCTGAGTTCCTTTTGTGAGGTTCGCTCTCTTCATACTGACATATAGTAAGGGATACGCCCTTTTGAGTCGGTAACGATATGCTATCATTTATTGGAAAAAAATTCTCAATTTGGTGAACTTTGGTAATTAAGGTGTAAACTATATAAGTAAACCCAGGTAGTAACCGATTTCGTCCACTAAACCATTTTTCAAAGAAAGCCATAATAAAGCTCAACCAATTTTACAAGTAAATCTCAAGAAGCTAAACTAGATGCAGTAAAAATCTAAACGAACCCTAAGAATCTTATTTTCACTATGGTAATTGTTTCACTAACGACCTATGGAGAAAGATATCATTTTCTCTTTCCTATAGGTATGATCTCTACATTTTTATCATTGTAGGATAGCTCAGGGATTATCAATTAAAATTAATCAAAATGAACCTGTATAAATTATAAAATTATAATGAAAAACTATTGTGAAAATTGAATGAAATATTATAATTTATCAAGCAACATTTTTATGTATAAAAGGACTCTACCCAATTTTTTCGTATGTATGTTCCAAAGTGTTCATTTAAAGAGGTAGAGCGTTGTATTTTTAGGCGAAAAATAAAAACGGTGATTTCCAATAATAAGAGACACTCATTTCAACCCCAACATTTAACTCTGATTTGACGTCATAATTTCCCTAGCGGTGACGTCACTCACCCACGAGGCCTCTCGGCATTCCAGCCAATCATTGAAGATCGCCTGTTCGAACGTTCAAAAACCGGTACTCGCATTTCTCGCAAGAAATCACATTTTCGTCTTTTTATCATCGCATGTAAAATCCTATTTTAAATTCTCAAGTTGTAATTGGTACTGAAAATGGAGACGATTACTGTGAAAGAGAATTTGATGAATGGTCCGGTCAATAAAAGGATCATGAATCTCAACACCCCTGCTATGAAGTTAAGCCCGTTTTTTCATTTTTTTTCTAAATTTAACTTAAAATCTTTGTAGGGAAATCGAGGGCTCTGAGCGTTCTCCGATCCGCGAGCGGCGTCGCTCTCCTCTTTCGGTCAGGACGAATTTGATGAACTTCGCAAAGGCCACGTGACAAAAGCCCTTCCGCCCAATTCCTGGCTACACCGAAGCCCAAATGAGTTTCAGAGGATGAAGATGAAGATTACGAACTTTCGCTCAAATACCCCGAACGTGATGAAGAAGGTGAGCTATAGGGTGACCACATGGTATATAAGTCTAGGTTTCGCCTTTTTAGACAAGAAAAGACCCTTTTCAGCCAGATTTTCACCCTTTTGACAAGTTAAACATCTTTTTAGACAGATTTTGACACGTTTTTTGACACTGTTTAGCCACCTTTTTTGATAAATCAAAGACCCTTTTTTGTAGATTTTGTCAACAAAAGACACTTTTTAAAACAGATTTGACCTTTTGGGACAGGAAAAAACCCATTTCAGTCAAATTTTGACCCTTCTTGACCAAAAAAAAGTCACTTTTTAGACAGATTTTTGACCGTTTTGTGACGAAGAAAAGACCCTATTTAGCCACCTTTTTCGATAAGAAAGACCTTTTTGTTAGATTTTTGTCAGAAAAGACACTTTTAAAACAGATTTTGACCGTTTGGGCCAGAAAAAACCCATTTCAGTCAAATTTTGACCCTTTTTGACCAAAAAAAAGTCCCTTTTTAGACAGATTTTGACCGTTTTGTGACAAGAAAAGACCCTATTTAGCCACCTTTTTTCGATAAGAAAAGACCCTTTTCTGCTAGATTTTAAACTTTTGGACAAAAAAAGACACTTTATAAGACATATTTTGACCTTTTGGGCAAGAAAATACCCTTTTCTGCTAGATTTTAAACTTTTGGACAAAAAAAAGACACTTTATAAGACATATTTCGACCTTTTGGGCAAGAAAAGACCCTTTTCAGCCAGATTTTGACCCTTCTTGCCAGGGAAATACACTTTTTAGACAGATTTTGACAAGAAACGACCCTATTGGACTAGGAAAAACATTTTTTAGACATATTTTGACCCTTTTGAGAAGAAAATACAATTTAAAAAAAAAAAAATTTATTTTCTTCCAGACAATTACTATGATATTGTTCCGCTTGCTCAACGTCCAACAGAGGAGGAAATGCGAAACTTTGTTTTCGGCTTCTATGGAAAGTTGGATGCTTTTGATTATCCAGAACCTGGTAATTATTATTCTTTTACAATATTTAATGATTTCTTAAGGTTTTGCACTTCATTTATGTTTTATTTATTGTTCATAGAATTACCGGTCATTGATTTCGAAGTACCTGAGCCTGATGTGAGCGAGTTCGAAATATCTGGTCCTGAACCCATTCCTGAACTCGCCTTTGATTTTTCTGATGACGACTTGTCTTTTGATTCATCATTCTACTCGGCCGATTTTTAATTTATCACAATAAAGTTCACGTTCTCCAAAATTGCTTTCAAAAAGTTTCAAAAAAGGAAATCAAGGTTCATTTTTTGATGTTTTCCAGAATATATATGAAGCTATTTTGTTGAACTTGTATATATTTACTTTTCTAAATTTTCCAATTCTACTTTTCTAAATGTTATTTAAAATATATTGACTTGAGGAATTATGTTTTTTTACTTTTTATTGTGTAATTTATGATATATTTTTGTAAAATCTTGCGATAATATTTTTTTGTGAATAGTGTAAATGTATTTAAATATAAATCGTGAAAAATTAAAATTTCTTTTATTTTTTACCTTTTTTGAATCCTTGGTAAAGAACAAAACTGGGAATCTATGGCAGTTTATTCAGTAATCAGTAGGAAGGAAAATGATAAGGTGATCCAATGGGAGATAAGAATAGAAAAGTAAGGTTTTGATTGGTCTGAGCGAAAAGTTAGAACCCTCTTTGTACCTAATAAGCAGGGGCGGACTGGGACCTTAGGGTGTGGGTGGGTTTTCAGTTAAGGGGGCGCGGAAAATTGCTATTTTCTGGAAAACTTAGAAAACTTTTTCAATTCTGAAAATTAGGCATTTATAACTGTTGATTTTGAGGTTTTTGACGAAAATTAGGCATCATAAATGTTGATTTTGTGGGGTTTTTTGACGAAAATTTGGGCTTTTTAAATGTTGATTGAGGTTTTTGACGAAAATTTGGGCTTTACGAATGTTGATTTTGAGGTTTTTGACGAAAATTAGGCTTCATACCTAAGTGTTGATTTCGACGTTTTATGACGAAAATTAGGCTTTACAAATGCTGATTTTGAGGTTTTTCACGATAATTTGGCTTTATTAATGTTGATTTTGAGGTTTTTTGACGAAAATTAGGCTTATTAAATGTTGATTTTGAGATTTTTGGACGAAAATTAAGCTTCATAAATGTTGATTTCGAGGTTTTTTTTTTTGGACGAAAATTAGGCTTTACTAATTTTAAGGTTTTTCACGAATTTTTGGGAATATTTGCCATAAAATAAAATATAAATAAAAATAACCCGGGGAGCGCCGCCTCTATGTATTCTCGGGGGGCGCGGGTGGTTTCTGTCCACCCGCCCCCTCCGGGCCAGTCCGCCCCTGCTAATAAGTATTTTTAGTATTTATTTTGTACCTACTTTACTCTGTGGCAATAAAAAGTTAATATGTGATGCCATCTGTTGGATTAAAGACGAAGGTAACGATTTGAAGTTGTGAATGTAGGTGTCGCCACAATACCAGGTTTTTAACGAACCCTCCCTAAGAATTTCAGTGCAATTTTAGGTATTTTTCATCAAAATTCTAACTTAAAGTTAATTCCTATTATAAAAACATACCTAGGAGCCCACCGACTTTTTGGTCGCTAGGGTTCATCAGAATAAGGAATAAAGTAAAACAATAAACTATTGTTTATATTAATTTTGCTACCTATCTATCTAAAATAATGGGAAGGTTCGATGTCAACAATTTCAAGGCCGAGTCTTTCAGCTTCCTTCGCGTACTTGCGTCTGTAGACATTTTCAGGATCGTAGATCTTCTTCCAACTTTTCAAAATCATCGGCTTTGTTTTTGATAATATGCGCCAAAACTTTTTCCGAATTTTTCTTCATTGATGGAGAACAGTTGGCGCAATTGGACGCCAACGCCTCCGGAAGGGATTCTAAACAAAAATTATTTTCTTTTTCTTTATTTCTACTCACGCTTTAGGTCTTTTCCGCCAGGAGTGCATTTCCCTTGGTTAGTGAGGCAGTCGATATATGTCTTATATAGCCTCTCATTTTTTAAAATTTCATCTAACTCATCTAACTGTCTCGCTATTGTTTTCCCGGAGGAAAATTGAACCAAACAAACTGCAACAAGAAAAAGTTTTATATCCATCTTCCTATCAAACTCTGAAGACCCAAATTAAAGTTGCTTCTTATTTATACATATTTGAGAACGTTGATTGGTATCTTTTTTTCCCACCTAAAGATGGTTCTTTTGTTTTTTCAAGGCGACCTTTCATTTTTTAGTAAGATTTTAATTAGGTAATGTAAAATGGAAATAAGATGTAGATTAATAGCGGCTTTTCCTCCACTTTCATTAAAATTTTGTTGTTTTCTACCTATTTTTCCTAACATACAATGGTCTGCCAAGTTCTGAACTGCCCTATCTAATTATTATAAATTTCCGATCCTTCGAGGCAATCCAGCTGCGCGTGCTTCGTCAGAATACTTGAGATTTTTTCACGGGCACGGATTAATTAAGAAGCGTGAAGTAAATGAAGACACTAAAATTTGCATCGGTAGGTACGGCACGGTGGAACACACGGGCGATACTCGGAAAAGCATGGCTGTCATCTTCCACACTTGGTGTGGCGGTAGACGGTGAGGTCAAGTAAACAGTGGCCTTCAACGGAGCAGCCCATGCAGACAAAATACTTTTCACCCCCGATTTCTGACCAGTTTTTCCGCAATCCGAGCTTCCTTCTTTGAACATATTCCTAAGCAATCTCTTTACATGGGGAGTTATTAATAGACGTAACTGGTTTTACGAAAAAAATCGTTGCGTAGGGCTGAAAAAAGAGTCAATTTAGCGGTTAATGATCGTGTCAATGGGCGAAGACTTCGGTAGTCGGAACCCTTCAACGCATCTGCCACCTTTGGTCGGGTCCACTCCACGACAATATCGGTCTAGATTACATTAGATTCGGCTAATGATATTCAAATTACCATTTTAATATCATTCATTACCAGTGGAGAGAAAAAAAAATCGACTGCGGTGGGGTTCTTTCTTCGGACAATAAGCGAGTACATTGGAAGGCAGTTCATAAGAACAAGTTTTCTTTTTGTGAGCCCTAGAGGGGTCGCCTCTGCCCGCTGCCACTCCTCTCAAGTCACACCAATCGGCCTTCACCAACTATATTTTTCTAATGTAGCAAATCGAGTAATTTATCGAACAGATTCAAATGTGGCGAAACATGAATTGAGCAGAGACAACGTGACTAATCCACGAGGGTCGTAAATTTTATAGTTTTTTGAGTGTTTGTTTTCCAAATCGTATATGGTCTACTCAATCCCATTGTGAATGGTTGCTGAAGAAGTTCAAGGTTCTGCACTCTTCTTCAAGTGAATTATCAACCCATGTCCTAAATGTAAAATAATTTAAAAAAAATTGCACGCTTCATATATTATTTTGTCCGTTAAAGATAGTGTGTTTTACCCCCGCTTCGATTTTATAATGGTATAATGGTACCAGTATAGGTTCACTCGTTTTAGGGGTCTCAAAATAAAAAAGCGTCGGACAACAGTCCATTAGTCTATAAGCCCAATTTCACGGTAGTTGGACCGATTAGTGAATATTCCCTAGTCATTCCTACCGAACCCTTCAAAAGGTTCTAGGTCTAATATTTGCTCTTTTTAAAATTGATTTATTCATTTAATTTAATTATTTGGTTCTGCTCGAACATTTTTTTCTTCAGGTCCATTCAGTGGACAAAGATGCTGCATCGGCCTACCACCCATAGGGGACCCCAAAATTCAACTTCAAAACTCTGACGTATGAAAATCCTTTGATAGAAAAATGAGGTTTCCTGGTAATTTTTCTCGTTTTGCATTTCTGTTTCTCGAGTAATAATCTGGAATGTGCGTTTTGGTCATACCCCAGAGATAGTGAATATTTTATTTTCCAATATAATAAGCTGAGATTCACGGTAAAATTAATTTTGAATTCTATTATGAGTTTTTTTTTCCGGATGTCTCATTTCCTCAGAGTTCAACGTCTTTTCCAATGATGAATTTTTATTTTATTCAGTTTTTCTGAATATTCTGGGGAATTTCAATCGTTCCCTTGAACCATGGGAAGTTGTGCAGGAGACCCTGCATAGTCAAAATGGTCTTTATGACTGCCTGTCTGTGAGGTGGTGATGGGTGAGTGGAGGGAGGTGGTGGAAGGTTGGGGGAGGTCTCAAGAATCCCGAATTATCAGAAAGTTTTGGTCTTCCTCCTCACATTTTTTGACATTTGGGCATTCCCTTCGTCGCTTATAGCAACGGTCGTTGCAGAATGGGCAGATGGATGTTGGGATAAATTAGGGAATTATTCAAGAAAATTAGTTCACATCGCTCTTTTAAAAGCCATAAGAGCGAGGATGTGGTGAGACCGTTCTTAGTGTTAATATTTAAAAGATCTAGAGGTTGTCGAATATACCTTGAGGAAGGATATCAAAGATTCTTATACTCAGTATTTTATAGAATATAGAGCTTTCCTATGGTATAAATATCAATAAAAACGGTCAACAGGTTCAGTCATGAAATCTTGCTTGAAAGGTGGCTGTGATAAAGAGGCGCCCTAGAGAGGAACCGTTGGATAAAAAACCGAATGCGGCCAGCTGCTGGACATCGTAATTCGATAAATCTCGTCTAAGAAGGATGGTTGCGGTGATGATTAGATGATAGGACGTCTAAAGCTGTTGGGAATATTAAAATAATTAAAGAAGCGTTGCGGTTGCGGTCTAAAAAAAGGGCCGGCTAGCACGGACTTTTCTCCCGCCTCCACATCTGCCCGTTCAGCTGCCCTCAAAAATAAACAATAAACGATTACGATAATATTATTATGCTTCGAAGGAGACGTAATTGATTTCGGGTGCGGCGATCAACGTTTCCTAATTGGCGATGTTATTGAAACAAAAACGGATGGTACTGACTGCTCCAGGGTCCCCACAAACCGGTACGTCTCCCACAAATGCTACTTCCGCTTTCGTTTTTATAGCTCCCAAAACTGAAAAACGGTGTTTATATCCATCTGGGAAAAACATCGATTTTTTTAGCGGATTTCCGTAGGAAAGTAGGCTATTGAGGTGGTCTTCACGGCGGCTCCCAGGCTAGAGGCTTGTATATTCGTGATCAGGAAGCTCTGGGGTTCACGAAAATATAGGGGTATATATATATATATATATATATATATATATATATATATATATATATATATATATATATATATACACTCTTTAGGTTTGGAGGTTTATCATCGCATACCTATCAAGTATTTAAAAAAAAATCCAACATTAACGATAGGGGACTTAAAGGAATCGAGCCTATAAAACAGTTGCAAACATATCCGGGTGGTTAAAGGGTTTTGTGTGTAGATGATTGGGAAAAAAAGGCTGGAAAAGGGCCCCCGAGTCTAGTAAAGCACATTATAATTAGTATTGTTATATCCTGGACCGCATTGTTCGTATATAATTGGTAGGTTATTTTGTGGTTACAGCTGGTCGAGTATTCGCCGTTAAAGACCTTTTGTACGGCCCATAGGCCAAAAAGCGAAGCAGGTGATCGACACGAGGCCGCAATCAAATAAACCAAACACCCCTATCAAACTACATTTAATTACATACAACCCGGATATTTCCCTCGCTCATTCACCCAAGCTATCATTATTTATTTAAAATATTTGTCGCTTGTTAGTACCTAATAGAATTATACTGCACTGGCATTATCTCGGTGGGGACACCTAGTTTTGAGACTTTAAAATAAATATTTAGGAGTTTTACTCAGAAAATTGACTTTTAGACGCACTATTTTGGAAATGACTGATTTGGATTTTTGGTGATTTACCATTGATTCAAAAGCTAGAAAATGACTTCTTGCGATATCATAAAATTCTTCCACATCTTAGATTATAGATTTTGTTAGTAGGTTATAGATGTATAGAGTGTTCATTTCAAATCTGAGTCATCATCATATTCTCCATCATCTAAATATGCAGGCATTGAATTCATTGTAGTTTTGATGAACATGTTGCTACCCTCAATGTTTCTGCCTAACAATCGAAAAGTGCCCAGGTGTGCTTTAAAGTCGAGAACCTCGCCAAGTCCCGTTTTCCAATTGGATTTATTTGAAGTTTTCCTTCATCCTTCAACCTTAGTGCATTCGAAAAAGAAAAAGTCGGTCGAAAAGTCACTGTAGGATCACAATGAATTTATAATGAGATGAGAGGGAATCGAGAACTACACAAAAGGAAAGAAGGGAATCAACGGCTTCTTCTATTGTATTGTGTTAGCCTAATCAAAGGGACTTTAATTACTGTCTCATTCTTTTAGACTTTTGTTTCATTCTAGTCGCTACCTCACATTCAATAATCAAGTTTTGTTTTCAAATTGAACTCATTGTTTGCTCATCTACGCTGCACAGCCTTCAAGATATCCAAAGCAGAAAAACGGTCCATCCTCAGAAAGTTCCTTTTTTTGGGTTTTTTTCAATCTGCTGACATTACTGCTCAATTCATTGAAACAAACACGTTATTCGTGAATATGAGGCCTCATGGCTGATCTTTAAACGATTGTTGATCCACATGTTTCTATTATTAGTCACCCCTTTTTGGACCCTCATTGCACCCATTTACTTCACTTGGATGATTCCAATGAAGAGAAAGAAAACAAATCAGCCCGTATATTTAAAAAGGGCATTTAAATTTCATCGTGTTTGTTTATTTTTTATCTTCTATCGGCGAACCTTTTATTTCCTCGCCTCCCGTAGGGCGCCAACTGCGGGCTTTTGATTTTGTTTTTCAACTTCGGAACCGAAAAGTTATCGGTAATTTTCTAAAAAGACATAAATTACTGTTTTATTACGGAGGAAAAAGGGAAAAAACGTTTATGAGTCAAAGGGACTTTAAAACGTTATTGACAAGCATTGAAACCGATTATAGCGTGACTATTCTCTCAGCTGTTTGACTACGACAATTAAGGAACGACATATGCCGTATCTATACCTACATATACACCCACAACTAAATAACCCCCCCTTTCCCAATACTTTTCTACAACTCGCCTTACGTGGAGTGAAACCTGAAGAAGCATTGTTTACTCAAAAGCCATTATTTCATTGTCCGATTTGTTTTGTGTAGAAAAAGGTAGTCAAACTCTTCAATGCGATTATTTTTAGCCCAACAGTGGTTAAAAAAACTTCCTCTGGTTTTTGATGTGTCATTTTCTTTGGTTGAGGGTGAAGGCTCAAGGACGTGGAGAAATGTCTGAACCTGATCAAGTCCGCGTATACAAATTAGTAGCGTCTAGCAGCGTGACTAACTAGCACCCGGTGGACTCGACGCGGACATCAAGTGGTGGCCCTGAAGAAGAGAGCCGAGAAAAAAGGTGGTTTCTCAGGAGAGATTTTGAACTTTTCATACAAAAACTAGGTCCTTTCCTAGAGGGCCTTCCCCCGGAATTGGGACCAGGCTTGGGGTAATAGATTGACTGCATCAGCCTCCAACCAAAGTTTCAATTTCATACGTTTTGTAGATTAAAAAGAAACGTTTATTGACGGTAACATAAAAAATTGAAGAGGAAGTTTTGTAGGTGTGCGGTATACCGGGGAACATTGGTTGAGGCCGAGTGCTTTCAACCTTCGCTTTTCGTTATTTCTTCTCTACACATTTTTTTTCCATAGTTTTTGTTATGGTTTGCTCCAGTTGAGTGAATTCAATGCGTAACCCCTCTTTTTTTTAATACACTGCACGCTTTGTAAGGATTTCATTTACTGCTTGGACGATCGAAGACAAAGGGTCAACTTGATTGGAAAACATATCCATGTTGTAGATATGCCATATGAACTTTTAAAAACCAGTTTATGGAACCATTTTTAAAATCTAAACAGTGATTCCATTTGCAAAACTGACAGCTCCCACCCTTGATAGAAAAGGCTCATCTCAATTTGTCACTAGTCTGTGGTGCGGGCCGACAACATCCTCTGCATGCTAAAGTGATGACTGATGCGTCAGGAAACAAAGGAAGAACTTTTTGATCTGAAGTGTGAACTGATTAGCCATGTGGAGTAACCCGGAGGTCGTCTTGGTAAGCCATTACGTGTGGCAGATGTGATATTTTGTCCGCGGGGTAACAAGTAGAGCTAACGTAAACGTTCCCTTTTGTTTGAGCGGAATCTCGATAACGCCCCGTTACCTCCAGTGCGAACAAAAGCAACCCCGACCCGCGGGCTCACCAGTCACCACTTATCACTCAATCTTAACTCTTTAAGGGCATCCCCCCCTTCACCTCGTGCCCCGATTCCCCTCCGCCCTCCGTCGTCCGAATCCTCCTCGCCCCTCCCCTACGGACCGCATCTGCCAGTAAATATTCGGCCATCTGATAAAAATCAAAGACCGTTATGGTTATTATTTACAAATCATTTGTCAAACGCTAAAAACATTCCATCTGCCCTTCAAGTTCGGCTCTGACGTAAGCACATCCACAACTATGTCGATGAAGCTCCCTTTTTAGCTATAAAAACGATCTGATATGAGATTTTCTTTACTTACATAACTACCAGACCCATTTTCCTATTAATTCGAATTTAAAAAGTATAAAATAATGAAACTTTTTAGTATATTTTGAAGACGAAGTAGGCGTCAATGAGGTAGCGAGTTTTCTTGTATGGCTTTTGAGATCCTTAAAAGAAAAAACCGTAGGTGTCTTCCTACACGGGTGAAATTCAACCTCGGGACGATGAAAAATGCAAGAGGCAATATACTTTGAAGGTTTCACTTTTTATTTTAAAATTAGGATTAATTATGTTACGTCTGCTGTTTGCTATCGTGACGCATGGACGTCTCCTTTCTCCATAGTTTACGGTCATGGAATATTTTAAGATAACGCTGAAACAGCTGAATGAGGGGGGTAACATCAGGATCCACCCCCCTACCAAAAGGTTGCGCCGATGGCCGAGTTACCATAGTGGACGCTAATCGTTCTGGGCAGCTGTGGCCGGTTAACGTTTAAAAAACTATCGGACATCTCCTTTTTTTGAAATGAGATAAACCCAAAGAATTACGGTTTTTTTAATTTCTATTTGCCTTTGAAACTAAGTTGCGCCCACGTTTTAATTAGGTTCCAAGGACGAGGAGAGGACTCGTTTTGCCAAAGGTAGGATTCAACTTCCGAAATGTATTGACACCCACCGAATAACCGTTTAAAAAAATTCATAAAATGAGAAGTTTTATTCAATAATAACGAGTGAAGAAACCTTCTTTTCGTTCCTTTTCCGCTATAGGAAAGAAAAAATTCATTTTTTGCCCTTTGTCTATTACTGTACGTGTTTGCGGACCTTAGGTGCTTTTGTTTTTGTAAGATTTTCATTATGGATCGTACTGATTTTGTTGTTTTTACAATCCATTTAATTGATTTTAATATTTTGACTTTCATTCAGTTCAGGATGTCAGTGGAGTGCCGCCGAACGCGTGTGCAGATGCTCCTTGCAAACGATGAATTATTCATAGATTCTTTTCAAGTCGATGAACACATGAATATCGTAGGCACCACTGACAAACCGAAAATCATCTTTCCGCCCATTCTGACCCATCCGCTCCTTTACGCCGCCTTATCAGAAGTTTTTTCTCCAACAAATTACCCGAAATAACTAAACATTGGGGAGAGGCGAATGCTGCCGCGTTACTAGCCCCAACCTCCTAAGACCCTACCGTGTATATGGTGAAAATTTGGCGAATGTCGGACTGGTAGCACGCGAGTATTGCACTTTCATCAAAAAACATCAATAACTATCGATCTATTGAGAAATTCATAATTTCCCTCTGACATACACAGATTGGACCAGAAAAGACCCTACGCTGTATATGGTGAAAAGATGAAGATCGGTGTTTTTCTACCAAAACCACCTTTGTTGTGTGGGGCGGAACACTCCCACTTCCTATCCCCAACCTCCTAAGACCCTACCGTGTTTATGGTGATAATTTGGCGAATGTCGGACTGGTAGCACGCGAGTAATGCACTTTCATCAAAAAACATCAATATCTATCGATCTATTGAGAAATTCATAATTTTCCTCTGACATAGACAGATTGGACCAGAAAAGACCCTACGCTGTATATGGTGAAAAGATGAAGATCGGTGTTTTTCTACCAAAACCACCGTTGTTGGGTAGGGCGGAACACTCCCACTTCCTATCCCCAACCTCCTAAGACCCTACCGTGTTTATGGTGAAAATTTGGCGAATGTCGGACTGGTAGCACGCGAGTAATGCACTTTCATCAAAAAACATCAATAACTATCGATCTATTGAGAAATTCATAATTTCCCTCTGACACACACAGATTGGACCAGAAAAGACCCTACGTTGTATATGGTGAAAAGATGAAGATCGGTGTTTTTCTACCAAAACCACCTTTGTTGAGTTGGGCGGAACACTCCCACTTCCTATCCCCAACCTCCTAAGACCCTACCGTGTTTATGGTGATAATTTGGCGAATGTCGGACTGGTAGCACGCGAGTAATGCACTTTCATCAAAAAACATCAATATCTATCGATCTATTGAGAAATTCATAATTTTCCTCTGACATAGACAGATTGGACCAGAAAAGACCCTACGCTGTATATGGTGAAAAGATGAAGATCGGTGTTTTTCTACCAAAACCACCGTTGTTGGGTTGGGCGGAACACTGCCACTTCCTAGCCCCAACCTCCTAAGACCCTACCGTGTATATGGTGATAATTTGGCGAATGTCGGACTGGTAGCACGCGAGTAATGCACTTTCATCAAAAAACATCAATAACTATCGATCTATTGAGAAATTCATAATTTCCCTCTGACATTTGATTGGACCAGAAAAGCTGCCGTAATCTTCCTCACTTTCCCTCTACGGATGGCCGGCCGGCTGACATACTTTTTCATGTCCCATAAAGATCAAAGGTCAGATTGACCCTTTGACCCCTTCCCAAAATTCCGGGTTCGAGGGTAATACTTTCTTTTTGAGAAAGTTAAAAGGACACTTTTTAGCAAAAGTTTTCCAAAGGAGTTTTGAATTAAGCGGGAAAAAGAGCCTAATGTTTACGTTATGGCTTGAGATTGGACTTTGGACGGTAAAAGATTAAAAACACTGATTGAATTGAAGAAAAACATTATTATTTTCCTTTTTTTTAATAATTAGATTATTTTAAAAAATACTTGGATTTCCGGAGAAGTGGTTGATGCGGTGAGGACTCATTAAAAGGGTGAATTGGTAGAGGGGGGCGCGGATTCGTTTTACCCCCTCCGTTTTCTATAAAAAGCGGACACGCGCCAGGAAGGCATCACATTTTCAAACCGTCCTTCGGCACCGTATGTGATTCGACCCTCTTTTCTCGTGCGAAAAACGACGTCTATAGTGAAGTGGATAATAGGGAAGTTTTGGTAATGCCGCCTTTTCGTGCTCCTGAGAATCCAGTAAAGAAAGGGCCGGAGGATTACATGTTCCCGATGGAAAGCCGCCTTTCGATGCTGAGGAGTGGACGCTTACGATCCGTCAACCGATGCCTCTTCGGCAAACCGAGCGTCGAAGATCATAAACGTTGGATCGAGTCAGTCTTGGCAGAAATCTCAACTCGAACCTCCTTCAACGAAAACTGGCAGATTATCCTTCCCATACGTAAAAAGCCAACCGCCCAGTGCGCCGACAATGCAGGTAAGCTATCAAATTACCTATATACCTAAAAGTAAAATCCTTTTGGTGGTGAACGAGCTCAAATTATTCATATTTAAAGTTTGAAAAATTGTCTAATGTGCCCCAAATTCTAGTTCCTAGGAAAAACTTAATTTTTTTGGTTTTTTAATAACTTAATTGTATTTGCTTCTTAAATCTTCATTTCTTGCAAGCCCTCGTAGTAGCATCTTCTCGCAGCCTTTAGGGGCAAGAAGTGCAAGTACTACTTATCTTTAAAATACGACTCCTATGCTGCACACGCTTGTGAATACTTGAACTTGAAGGCCCAAGACGTGTACAGTAAATTGGCGGGAAACTCCACTTCGTCGATTTTTCGGTCGAATTTTTGAATTTTTTTTCCCCAAAATTAATTTTTTCTTTTTTCTTCTCTTCCTAGTTATGTAATTGGGTTTTTCGACAAAAAATTTTTCAGATAAATAACGTGCTATTTTATTTCTTCCGTACTAAATTCTAATTTTCCAATTTTTTGCTTATAAAATTATAATTAATTAAATTACTCTTTCACAATTTTTTTTTCTTCATACTCAAGGCATTATGTATAATTTTTTTCATTCAGATCCATTTTCCATGTACGCTGCTTTTCTTTTTTTACTCAAATCAACCACTTTTCGGAGCAAAAATAAGAAAATCCTTTTGTCAAAAGGTTTGAATTTTTAATCTGAAAAAAAAATTAAGGTAGAAATCTCATATTTCTAAAGGTTTTTGGGCTAAAAAATGGAAAGTGCTGAGATCCTCCGGACTTTTTAAGGGGGGTTGCACAGGTTACGTGGCTCTGGAAATGAGTTTCAGTATTTTTTTTAATTAGACCTTTATTTTTCAACGGCAGATAAAATATATAAGGAATTATAATTTGAATTTTCGTGTCGAATTAATAATGAAGGTCTCATGTTATGCTTTAACCTGTTTGATTTGTTTTTATCTTTAGACAGCATGCATGACGAAAATTTTATAAGTGATAATCGATTGAGAACTGATTAGTCATGGTTTGAATCGGTTTTAGCATACACCCTTGTGGTTTGCGAAATCGAATTATATAACGTCAAAGAAATATTTATTATATTATTTCCATTTAATATAATAACAATATAATATACTTAATATAAGAAACAAATCAAAAAGTGCCAGGATATTCTGGAAACACACAGATCAACGCACTCTGTTATCAATAAATCGAACTACAACAGCTAGTTTATTAGAATCAGAGGCTCGAATGAGGAAACTTTTTAATAGAGTTTTTTACAGTCATGGTGGACAGTACAATTTTTCCTCTGGCTCCGTCAACAATGTCTCCTTCCTCGCTAAATTGTCTTCCCCAGCTAACTCCGAGCTCCTTTATGTATTTTTTCCTCTTCTTTTCTGCTTTATTTATGAGTTTACACTTCCTGAATTAATGTTACTTTTGCTTTGTTTTAGAATACTTTCTTGCTAGACGCAAAGCTCCTCCACCGACGCCCGAAGAAGAACTTTTTCCGTGGTCGGGATGAGGAATCCGGAAGCGTCAGCCTTCATGAACTCCCCGAAGAATACGACGAGTTAAGATTTCCGACGGCGGACACAAAAATGAAAAGGAAACTCCGGAGAAGTAAAGGAAAGAAGACTGACTGTCCCCATCCTATTTTGTTTTTGTTAATCATTTAGTTTTTGATCAAATCTAATTTGAAACTGATCGCTTATTTTTGGATTCGAAACCATGGCATAAGCCTCACAAAACTAGTTTTAAACATCCATATTAGATTTTTGAAAAAAATCCCTCCATATTTTAGAACAAGTTTCATGGTTTTATTGTCCTTAGTTTTAAGAATGAAGTCGAAAAGTTAATCTAGTCCAAATATTGGCTACAAAGCAGGCCAAAAGTGCATTTTATCTAGTTTGAGTTTATTTTTGTTTTAATGTGACCTGCTTTATTATAAACTTATGTGATATGTAAGACTAAAAATATGTTCTAAATTTCTGTTTATTAACTTATACAGATTCCAGTGCTTCAAAACTTGCCATGGAATTCTTCGTTTATTTTTTAAAATGTTTTTGTACAAAAATGCCTGTAGGAGTGAAGAAATATTTCAGGCATCTAAGCCCCTTTATCTGGCATTTTTTCATCGCTGTACTATTTTCGTTTACTCCATTCTGTTTTTTCTTTCTTGATATTCCTGGTTAAAAGCAAAATTTGATTGATATTTAATTACCGCTCGTAATTAGTCTTTTCAAATCCAAAAGCTAAAGACATTCATTGACTCTTTGCTTTGTAACTTGTGTTTTTAATGAATGAACGAGAATTCATAAGATCCAATTTTTTCTCAATAATTAGTACTTATAGAAACGTCATTTTTATGTACTTTAGACTTTATTATCATATTTTGTTTACAAAAAGGTTTTCCTTTCTGTAATTTAATGTAAGTAAATAGAAGATCCATTTTTTGTATCAAACTTACAATTTACAGACTATGTATCATCAAATTTTTGACTAAAAAAGTGTTTTTATTCATAGTGGCGTTTATATTCCATCCATACCTCCAAATCATACCAACCGAACCAACCGAACCAACCGAACCATCCGAACAACCTAAACAACCGAACCAACCGACCTGACCGAACTACCGATACCAACCACGAACCACACCGAACGACCTAAACAAACGAACCGAAGCCGAACTACCGAAACCAACCGAACCATCCGACTACCGAACCAACTGAACCAACGACCCAACCCTAAACCAACCGACCACCGAACCAACCGAACCAATTCAATGATTTGAACGAAACCAACAAAAACCAATGATTTTCTACTTCTGGTGAAATGCGAATGCACAAATGAAAAACCTAGTTTCCGAGCATTTTTTTTCGGCCAGTGGCCGTTTTCGGATCGAGCCCAACAATATACATCGATGATGGGCCTAATATTGGGAAAAATGGAAAATCTCTTTAAAAAATGCTTTAGATCTTAAAAACTTTATTTTATTGCAAAACAGATTGATTGAAAAACAAATTTCGGAGGGGCCACCAAACAAAGTTTTTATTCTCCTAGTGGTCTTTACCGCTAGCTTTTAAATAAAATTCATTACGTTAGAGTTTAATTCATCAATTTTTTTACAAGATTACTTCCATGTTTATTCTTCATCTCTTATTATTTTATTCAAACATCGATCTATTCGACGCTCCTTGATAACGTGCTCCACGAGGTTGACGCGGTTACAATTGATAACAAATTACAAGAATGAAAAAACCGAGCTGACCCTCCAACGATTTAAGAAGATTTTTATAATTTTTGAACTTTTCTCATTCCTCACTACTTTGCTCAAGATTACTCTCTTGATATAGGTAAGTGTACATGAGATTTAAATGTTGTAACTTGTTTAGAGTAGGTAAACATGTTCAGTTTTATGGTTATTGGTTACCAGTGTTTTCCCTCATATATGCAGTCTATTATATTTTATTAATTAAAATTGATCTGATGGGCATATCATCATCATCACCTTGTGAGTTCCTATTAATAACTCTTACTTTGACAGTAAGATAAGCACTGAAACGAGAACCTTTTGTCATAAATAACTTATCAATGAAGATTGCTCGAGTTCAAGGATAGATGGGTGTGATAATATGTTAATACATTCAAATAAACTAAGAATAATAGCGAAAAATTTTTTATTTTATCTTACTCCCCCTTTTATGTCAAAGTTGATAATTTTATCGAATTCTTTTTCTAGAGTTTATTGTCCTGTCTGAGGTGGAACGAGATGGAAGACTTCAAGTATCCGAACCGTCCGAGCAAATGCACATGGAAACCGGAGACGAGCGAGAAGTCACCGCATTCTCATCGCCCTACTTTGTAAGTTTCGATCACGAAAGCGAAGAAACGCATGTTTCTTTTATTTCAACTCTTTTGGTTTCTTCAAATGTAATGATTTTACATTTCTTCCGCCTCTGTGGAGAGTTAAGGCCAAAATTGCTGCGGCTTTTACGGCGCTTAACGTTTGCCCTACACATTGCGAACTCTGCAGGCGGTGGCAATTGATTGCGATGGTTATATCGATGTCAGTTTCATTTACGTTAATAACCGCTTTTTGCATTTGGATGTCCAAACTAATTAAAATTTCCGTCGGAATAGAGGGGGAGATAACACTTAAATCCTCGCTCATTACCGCGCTCGCGCTTTCGCTGGGTTGAATGTTAGACCTCTCGATACTTTCATAGTCTTTCAGTTTATCTTCCACTCGACGAATGAAGAGTGCATCGTTGAAGAAACCTTGCTCATTCATAAATTTTAAATGAAGCATCATCTGGCGTAGACTCATTCTTTTTATCAAAACTTTCATAACTTCTTTGTCTTTTAGTGTAGAGGCGTTTGTGTTTGTGAGCGATTGGCCGTGAAAAATAATTTGACTTTTTGCTAAGTCCGCGTCCGTGTTGCTTCTCATTCTTTCAGTTTCTGTGAAGCATTCTATTATAACATCTGCAGGATGTACGTTTTGAAATGCAGATGAGGCCGCTTCTAGACCGTTGACAAGGTACTCCTTGATGATTTTTATCGGTAAGGGAGCAGATTCGAAATTTGCAAGGTTCATGGCGTCTCGATGAGTGGATAAATGATGCGGCTCTTCACATATCATTTCTACGAGTGAGCAGATGTCCATCTTGGAATACCAGTCGACAATAAATTGAGAAAGCTCCTCGTCTGCGATGTAGGGGTCAGTGTCGACAAAAAATTGTATGAAAAGTAGGAAATGTTGTGATTCTTTCAAAACGTCACGAGCGAGATCGTGTATCGAAGAAAAGCTTTTTCTCTTAGCTAATTCGGCGAGCAGGAACAGCACCGAATTGTTCAGAGGGCTCAGCGTCGTAAGCTCTCTTCTGTTTATTTCAAAAATGGCGTACTCAATTTTTGAAACATTACCCTCCGAAAGAAAGCGTCGAAATTGAATTAATTGTTCGTCCGTAAGCTTCGTCAAATCTGCCATGTTGGCGACATTCTGATCGAATTTCCCATGAAGAAAGAAGCGAATTAATTTTGTTTCATGGGAAACAAAAACGGACGCCGCAGTTTTTTCGAGAATTAGTGGTTCTTGGACATTGCTTACTTTATTATTAAAGATTGCTTTTGGCTCCTTAAACAATGCGTTCCATAGCCTAAAAAAGGTTAGGCGACCGACGCTTTTCTTCTGATTGGCCGAAGTTGGAGTCAAAGGTGTTCCTTCGACTACTTTCGCGAAAAGATTTTCCATTTTATCTTTTTGAAGTGATATTATTTCTTCATTTTTTGTCTTAAGGCAGTTATTGTAATCATTAAGTAATCTTTAAGACCAGTGATTAAGATTTTTCATAGAATGTTTCTTTTTTCTTTGCTTATTTCGAACCTGTGATATTTTGTCGTGCAATACCTACCTCTTTTTGTTCCTTTATTTTTATTACAAACCTGTGATTTATTTTCATGCTATTTAAATAAAACTAAATCTTTTAAATGAATTTTTATTTATTTATTTTATTTTATCCTTTTACCCTATTTTGGAAAAGTACAGAATATTTAAAAAATACATCCCAAAGCTCACAACTCGAATAAAATGAGCTCAATCCTAAGGATCATATGGAAGCCTTATGTGGACAACTTTAGGTTTTTAGCCGAGGCAAGCAAATAGTAATTGAACCTTATGCTGTTCATGTTCTTTGAATCGGCTTTTTTAAACCGATACAACATATTTCGGTAGTCAGGTAAAATGGGCCAAAGGTAAAAACTGCAATCCCGCAATGCATTCCTGTATTGCCGGTCTGAGGACCATCTTCTAAGTAAGTTATTATTTTCAGATGAGGGCTGTGCTCGAGAGGGGAAAAAATTGACTCCAGGGTTATCCAACGCCTTATAATTCGGACCCGCTATACAGGAATGCATTGCAGGATTGCAGTGTTTACCGTTGGTCTATTAGCCCTCACTCTACCCATATTTCTGCGCATTTCTTCATTGCTTCAGCAATAGAGAGCCATGACCATTTTAACTCAAAAGAACGTTGGGCATTTAAATACTTATTATTGCTCTATATAATTATTGTAAATTTCGTAAGAAAAGCAATTTATAGAGAAATTATTAATTTAGAATTGGGATTACTGAAAACTGAAAATAAATAAAACTAAAAAAAAATAAATAAAAATTTAATGGTTTCAATGTATTCTAAAGTAGATTCTAGCTGATATTGTTTTAAAAAAGTTATGTTAAAAAGAATTAAATACAACGAACAAGAGTCGCCATCCAACGGTTGAAATTGGAACTATTAGGAATTTTGAGAAATGTTCTCTTTTGATGATTTTAAAGTGATAGCCCAATTGTTTTCTGATCATTTGCCAATCATTTTCAAGCTTTCTTTAATAAAGGCAAAATTTCCCCAACCTTTCTTGCTCAAAAATTAATATGGTCGGGTAGATTTATCCACGAATATATCACTTGGTCAAACTTAGTCTTTGTTATAAGATCCCAACCATTTAAAAATTGCTTATTTCCCAGTCATGGTCCAAAATTTTGGAATTTCCAAATTTTTTAGGTTCTTCCTCGTTTTTTCCTTTTAAATGGCTTAGCATTATGCATCATGACATCGCTCAATTATTGTAGTTTAATTTTGTGGCAAATGGGCCACGACTTGTCCTAAGCCTCGATTTAGTAAAAAGGTAAGGGGTAAAAAACTTTTGCCTTACGTAAAACCATAGACCAAAATCTATCGTTACTTGGATAAGAAACGAAGACATCTGGTATCCCCCACCACCGGCCTTTTGTACTCGTTATTGAATCTTTTCGCAAATAGCGTTATATGGATTTTTTTTTTTTTTTTTGCTGTTGAAACTCGACTTAAGTAAACGAGTTTTTTGTTACCATGGGATAGTAATACTTTTTAGACCTCGATGGATCCTTTTGTGTTAGTTCTTAACTTTGATAGCTTAGAGCTCTTTAATGTAATTAGGTATTGTTAATAATTTTTGATTTTGAGTCACAACTTACATTTTTCAAAAAAGTTCATTTAAGGTAAAAAATAAATTAAAAAAAAATTATTTTAAAGAATAGGTTTTATTTAAAAAACATGACAAGAAATCACAGGTTGGTAATAAAAATAAAGGAACAAAATGAGGTATTGCACGACAAAATATCACAGGTCGAATAAGGCAAAGAAAAAAGAAACGCTTCATGAAATCATTATCACAGGTCTTAAAGATAAGTAACTAATTACAAAATTTGCTTTAAGAAAAAGAAGGTTGAAATGATGTCACATGTGTTTTCATTGAAACCAGTGGTGATGAGAATATCATCGTTGTCGGCACTGTTTGGCTTGATTTCACACAAATTACACAACACTGTTTTCACTTTTCCATTTCTTTCATCTGCTATTTGGCAAAACTGGTCGATATCGAAGGAATGGCCGATGACAACCAAGAAACCAGCGACTTTTGATGCGAACTCTGAGACGGCATTGGACGAATCGATAGAGGATCTCATAGCGATGGCAGAAGAAAGCGAGGAAACAGTACTTTCTTTTAATTCAGCGCTTTTCGAGTTTTCGAAGGTTAAGATTTTAAACATTTTTTCCACCTCTATGTAAAGTTAATGAAAAAACTGCTGCGGCTTTTTACGGCGCTTAACGACTGCCCCATACAGTGAGAACCCTGCAGGCGGTGGCAATTTATTGCGATAGTTACATCGATGTCAGTTTCTTTTATATTCATGAATGCTTTTTCCATTTGTTTGTCCAAGCTCGTTAATATTTCCAGCGGCATTGAGGGTTGGATGCTCGGTTGGATGTTTGAGCGTTCGACACTTTTATAGTCAACCAGCTTATCTTGAACTCGACGAATGAAGAGGGCATCCCATTCGTGATCTAAGATTAAACAAGAGAGTGAGTGAGCTACGTCTTCTTTCGATTTTATTGAAGATTTCAATAATTTAAGAACATCAGGGTCGAATTTCGATTTGCGAATGAGTCGGGTGGACACCGAGATAATGGTAGCTAGTATTATAATCCCACAAAAATTAGTATTAGGTTCGCACTTGCGTAAACAAGGGATAAAGGTAAATAAAAACCAATCATAATAAAAGTAATTATAGTGTCCTTTAACTTGAAGGCGTTCAATTCGAATAGTCCTGAAACTTTTTTAACAGACCATGTATGTGGCGACAAAAAAAATCCAAACTCCCTTAGCGCAAAAAACGGCTTAAATATCCAAAAACTAGAAGGTCTCTAGAATTTTTTCGTGAAGGAACGGTCGTGGGGCGAAGTGGGGCACTGCTAGTTTTCCTTAGTTGAAGTTATAACACCATCTTTTTTTCACAACTTTTTACACTCGATCAGTTCTTATCGATATGGACCTTTAATGTTAAACATACAGTACGATCTTGATAATCCGGCGGTTTGTTTATCCGGCACGTTCGGTATCCGGCAGGTGTAAATATTATACGTACTAGAACGTAAACAAACATTGAAAACGCCTGCACTACCCCCTCTACTCAAATCCCCTCAGTCATGTTTACATATTCGTACTTGTGTTAAGTGCAGTTACTGTCCCTGTTCTGTTGTTTTGCGTTAAAAAAGAAGTTTATTACATATCTTACATATTTCCTCGCAAAATGTCTAAACGGAAACATAAAACGTTAAATCTGGACGAAAAGAAAGAAATTATAGAGAAGCTACAAAAAGGCGAAACCAAGGCCAACCTCGCGCGTGTTTATGGAGTTGGAAGATCTACGAATTTTTTAGTGTATGTGATCCTTTTTTATCGTTTTCTCTCGATAATCCGGAATTTTTTGATAATCCGGCAGTTGTCTGGTCCCATATGTGTCGGAATTATCAAGATCATACTGTAATTACTTTCATTCATCCCTTTTTAGTCACTTTTTAATGCAACTGTGGCAACTACCAAGTTCCACATGTCCAAAACATATGATCTAATTGAATAAAAATCTAAAAACCCAAGAACATTATAATTTATTAGGAGAGCTCACCATCGACTCTCCATAACTGGTGACCCCGGAAACTTGGGTAAGATTTTTGCTTATTTCGTCGCTACAATCATCCGCAACAATCATGACAACAATCTTCAAAAATTTCGACACGAGGTATCCACCTCATCCTTCGTCGTTACCACTGCCAAAATTCGACCTCTCTGGACGCTTGACACCGTCCCACACTGACGAGGAACATCCTTCGCCTAGTCCTTCCCTACCATCTACTTCGAATTCATCTCCTACGAATTCATCTCTTCCCATCAACCACTCATCTACATCGATATCAACACATTCTTGCGGATGCGAATCACTCAAACAGCAGATTGAACATCTAAATGACTTAGTCAATCAACTTCTACAACGACATGTTCCTTGTTCATCTCCATCTCCTCGACGACATCAACATTCAAAACCATCAAAATCGAAACTACAAAACATGCCACGAACACCTTTTTTCATCAATCGAAATTACGGGATAGTATGCTTTTTCCACCACTCTTTTGGAAAACACGCTCAGAAATGCACATTCCCTTGCTATTTCTACGACTCACATACTGGAAATAACAACGAAACAAATAGCGAACGAACGACATTTAAGTCTTCTAAATCGCCTCGATCTTTTCAAATCCGACAGCGAAACCGTATTTCATCAAAAAGTCATCGTTCTCCACACGAAATTTCGATAGCCAACACTACAGCTCTGTCTGCAAAATTCAATTATTCCAGCAAATCAACAAATTCGGAATGAAAATTCGGCGTTAAAAACTTTTCCAAGTCAACCAAAGAAATCGGACACCAAGCCAGCGATCATCCAAGCGAAAATTTTTAAGAACATTGGAACCTCAAAACCCCGTCTCGAACTGGCCTTCCAGCCGGCTCAACAAAGACACCGAGAACTTCCAGTGCTTTCAAATTTCTTTCGACCTGATCATCGGCCTCATCTTCGAACTTGCGAACGACAACGTCATCCGGATTTTTCACTGGCCCCGAATCCTTTCATTTTCTACTCTCCTAGACTCCGTCTAGAGAGGGGGGACCTCTGTGGCAACTTCCAAGTTCCACACGTCCAAAACATATGATC
Organism: Orius laevigatus; assembly: GCA_018703685.1. Lineage (NCBI taxonomy): Eukaryota > Metazoa > Arthropoda > Insecta > Hemiptera > Anthocoridae > Orius > Orius laevigatus. The sequence continues at coordinate 40,045 of JAGWEN010000586.1, read as the reverse complement.
TAATTGAATAAAAAATCTAAAAACCCAAGAACATTATAATTTATTAGGAGAGCTCACCATCGACTCTCCATACAATATACTCAACTAATAATATTTTTCTATTTAAATAACAGCCGAGCAATTTGCACAAGGAAACCAACTTTTTGTCCAAAATACACAGAAAAATTTCTCTCCATCGCTAGAAAGGAATCAAAGGGAGTAAATATGATTTTTCCCACTTTCAACTAGTTCTGAAGACGATTTAAAAGCGAATGTATGAAACTTTTGATATGACTTTTGTCCACCTAAAAAGGGCTTTTTGCCCACTGTTGCTGGGGTAGTTTCCTAACTTTAAAGTGGTTTTTCGGTGATAACTCAAGAAATAATGGTCCTAGATTTTTTTAAATTATTTCATTGCATTCCTCATGCCATTTCACATCGGAATCCATATCGTTTTAGTCAACTTTCAAAAAAATGAATTTTCGCTCGTTTTAACTACAGTTCAAGAGCAGGGTCAAAGCGGTCATCATATTTTGCTTTTTTGGGCCAAAATAGGGGGGGTTACGATTTAACTTTTTTTTCTGCTCCTTCGTCAAAGCGAGATAGAAAAATTATTTTGGCTCTCCGGGACAAAAACTAAAATAACTTAAACGATTCAGAAACTACATCAAAAATAAAGGTGAGTTATTCAACTTTTTTTCTATATCATTAACAGTTTTCGATTTAACCTGGGGGGACACTAGTAAGTTTCCACCCTGTATATACACTGGGAAGAGTTCTTTTAACGTAAAATTCATTTTTATTTTTACTAAAATTCGAACCCGCATAATCAAAAAAATTGTCAAGGTTAAAAGAGGGAGTTGGAGTTTATAAAAGGGTGTTTTTAAGTTAGAAGAAAAAGGGACTTTGAACCCACAATGAATGAAAATGGGATTACGTTTGCGTTACGTTTGCGATTAATCACGTTCTACCGTGGCAGCAAGAGGCCTTCCCGCAGAAGATCCCGACCCTTCTAAATTTATCAAATGCCGGAAGGCAAGGTCGCTAAAATTGTCAGCTTATTCGCAACATATCGTCCCTCGAGTCCAACCTACGGGATCACCTCCGAACAGATAGAATAGCATCTGAAAAAGAATACAATCAATTAAAATGTGGCCTAATTTATTTATTTATTTGGTGTAAATTTTATTTTTGGAAGTTTGGATAGGAATTCCAGTATCCAGACCAGATAGGAAATAAGATGCCTAAAAGAGCCTGTAATCTATTCAGTAGGCGACTTGTCAACTCTGAGGGCAAACGGATTTTGACTTCGTAAGAATTTTCATTTTAGACAGATTGCTCTTGATCATGATGGCCGTTTTTCAAAATTCCAAGAATCTGGGGGTCTGAAATCACATTTCCTCAACCGCTCTAAGTAAGTAATCGTTTTGTTGTTCTGTACTTTTGTGAATTAGACCATTTTGTTGATTACTGATAACTTGATGTTCAATGTTTCGTTAAGGGTTTTCTTCTGAGTGAATCTTATTTTTCTTCCGGGCGTTCCCCCTCTTTCAGGCTGAAGCTCAGTTTTTGATGTTGATGAGTACTCAGTTTCTGTTGTCTACGACTCTGATCGTTGTTTTTCGGTGGTTGTTCTTGTTGTTGTTGTTTTTGGCTCTTCGGTCAGTTTATCAACTGTAAGACCCCTGTATTTTTGTATATTTCCCTCATCCAAGGCAAGGAGGACCTTACTGACCCTCCCCAGATAAAGGGCGTCTATTTGTTAACGGTATATTTACAAATGGGAGGCATATTGTCTGCCACTTGTTTTAAGTCTTCGTCTGTAAGGTTTAGGTATTGCATTGAGGAAGGTAAATGCTTACGCAATTTAGTTCCTCTAAGCAGTTCTCAGCCCACTCTCTCATAACTCTCGTGCCCTCTATATATTCCGTTTTGATATTTCTTGTAGCAAAAAGGTATTTATTGTTGTCTGCGATTTCCCGCAATCTTTCTTGATTACAAGGTCAGCGCCACGAACACGCAATAATTTAATTTCGAAATGTTGTAAAAAGTCAAAATTCAATAAAAACACCGAAAAACAAGATAAAAAAAATGTAAAAACAAAAATGTAAAGATTGATATTTATAAAAAACTCAGAAAATTCCTCCGTCTAGCGTGGAACCTTCTCATTGGCCGAAGAGCTTCGGCCAATCAGAAACGGCCAGGCTGCATATTATAGGAGTGGATCGAGCGCAATAAATCAGTCTCTCTCGTGACTTCAAAGAGTTAATCATCACTGTGCAAACAAAAAGAAGCCCACACTGCCAGTGAGTTACTAGAGATTCTAGCCTGCCGAGAAGAATTGCCGGGCCAGTTGACATTTCGCCTATCTCTCGCAACTACCTTCCCCTTTCTCAAACGACCCAAAGGGTTTACCACGCCACTCAGCTTGACGTGAAAATACCGGACTCTTTCCGGCCCTTTTCTCGACCAACATGGTTTTTTGCCGTTTCCATAAAGAACGACTCAAACTCCCGGACCCATTTTTATACCGCCTGTTGTCCAACAGGCCCTAAACACTTGCTCCCTGACAAGGAGAGTGTAGAGCGCACCAAGCCCACACCTCTGTCCAGAGGACAGAAAACTTTACCAGAAAGAGGCGGTTGAAAGTAGGGTCCTTCAAAATACGTTAGCGATTCGACATCCTCCACGAAAAAACGCTACAATGACGAATTAAAAGTGGATGAAATAAATTTTTTTAATGGTTAAAAGTTAATATTTACTTCTTTTTCTAAAATATGTAATGATTATAGCGCGAATTTCGTGCGAAGAGGTATAAAAGGTCATTAAATTTATTTGATTTTTTGGTTCTCTGTTGCATATGTGCTTGAAGTGGATGTCGTATGAGCTTTCATGTATTTTTCTTTAGGGTGGTCTCCTTCGGATATTTGGCATAGTTTTTCAGTATAGTCCTCTTGGTATAGTCCGATGAACAGGTTGTATTTCAAAAAGGTTGTCTTTCCCAACCTGGCGGAATCGAGAGCCAGCTAAACATGAGTGCGCCCTCACGGTCTTGTTATATGAGCATGTCACAGAAGGCTTTGCTATTGTCACCACTGTGGTTAGTTACGGATGGAGGGATAATGTGAAAATATTTCTGTTACTACCGCGAAGAACGCTGCATTTGGTGGCTCATACCTGGCGCAGCTATTTTGGCTGCAGATACCATAAAACTCTACGTCTGCATGAAATTGGTCATCTACCAGGCACCACCCCATCGATTACCATCGCCATTCCAAAGGAAATCCGCTGCTTCTCGAGGCTTTTTTACTGTCCATTGTTAAATATATATTTATCTCAATACCTACTTAAAATAATAAGGGTACCTTAATTAGGGTAAAAAATAAAATAAAATTAGGTAAATTTATTATTAGATTATTATATTTATTATAATACATCTAGTAACCGTTCTTGTAGAATTCTTCTAATCCTTAGTGTCTTTTGGCGGATTTTTTGTCGTTAGCAGGCGGTGTATGATCCCGTTCGCCGTTCTGTCGTTGCTGCTCTGATTTTTTCCGACAGAGCAATTTTTGGAAAATTTTTTCTTAAGATCCATCATTTCGTTTCTAGAAGAAAGAAAAGAAATCAAGTTTTAAAAACGCTCTAAATTTTAAACTAGAGCTAAATAGATTTACGGGAAAAAGGTCGAAAAATTCAAGGGTTGACTAAAGAAGGATGGGGGGTCCCCAGGGGGCATAATTTTAAAAAAAATTAATTGTTCTGGAGGGTAATGGACTGTAAGCAAAAAAAAGGGATAATAAAGAACCCTTGGGGTTCGGGAGAAAAAAAGAAAATCGGGAAACTTCAGCGAAGGGACCTGAACTGACCTTTTCTTTCATCGACGCGTGTCTCGTTGTCGGCTGGAGCGCTCCTCGGTCTTCGATGTCGCTGAAAATTGGCGTTTCGGCGTTCAGGGGATTTGGGGGGAATTCACCCTTTTGGGCTAAGGGTAGACCTTCGGGATTTTGGGAGAAAGGAAAGCGGTGGTCTTCCACTCGGGAGCAGAACAAGAACTGACAAAAGGTGGAGAGAAGAAGTTTAGTAGGGACAACAAGGGATTAAATTTTTAAAATGGAACAAAATAATCATTTTCTCTAGGTTTTGAATTTGGCGCAAACATTAACGAGAAGAAATGGGAATTTTGTCGTAAGTCGGTTTTTGATTTTATCTGGAATTTCACAGCAAATATTGGGTTTCTACTAGCGGTGACATTGAAAAGCGCACATAGAACGCCATTAACGACTGTTGAAATGCGCACACCAACCTGAGCCAGGGAATATTAACAAAATAATACTTGTCACCAGGGGTTCAAATTGAGTGAAATATATTTTTTTGAATCGTTCAATTCAAATCGAACTACTTCCATTGAAAGTAGGGTTCTTTAAAATACGTTAGCGATTCGACATCCTCCACGAAGAACGCTACAATGACGATTTATTTAATGATCAAAAGTTAATATTTTGTTGACAAAATTTCGAAGATCAAGCAACCTTCTAGTTTCCTCCTCATCGAGCTCTGGGACCGAAAGAGACTTGGTTTAACCAGGAGATTGAAATTCTGTAGAAACACATAATTATAAACATTTTAAGGCCGATAATAAGAGACATACTCGGCCGTCGGTCATCGGCAGATGTATCTGTGGAAGGTCTTCCGACCTACAGGCACAAATGAGTTCCCCCTTGCTTTGCTCAAACCTTTCTGGCGGCCTTAATTTCTTGGATGGCTTCTAGGACTATAAATTCTGCAATTTTTTTCTCGAAGAAGTCCGACTTATTCTCGATGGCCTCGAATCGTTCCAACATTCTTTTTTTAGATTCAGCAACTTGGCTACTGCTTTGGAGCATGCAGCCCGGCGAGGCATCATGAATCTCCCGCTTCACGATATGAAGATCGATGACCGATCTAATTGACGCATCTTCCTAAAAATATTTGGAAAATATTGCAAGCGGATAAACAAGTAGGGACGGACCTTAGCATGGATGTCGCAGAATTTGATGGCATCTGAGACTTAAAATTCGCTAATTTTTTTTTCTCGAACAAGTCGAACTTCTTCTCGATGGCCTCGAACCGTTCCATCATTCTTTTTTTAGATTCCGCAACTAAATTTTCTTGTTTAAAAACGAATATTTTAAAAAGCTTATCACTTACTCCAAGATAGCTGATGGGTAATTTTTCGAGGCGAGCTGGTCGCTAAGGGAGCCATACGTTCGACGTTTCAAAATCCATTTTCTGTAAAAAAAAAGTTTTCTGAACAGATCATTATTTTTATTTGCTTAAGTAGGGTGAGCTAAAAAAACTATCCTAATAACTTAACATATTACTGAACTACCCTAATAAGCTAAACTAACCTTAACTGTCGGCTTTCTAAACAGCTCTCCATGTCTTCCTCCTCCTTGTGTGCAATCAATGTAATCTCCGTCTCCTATCATATAAAGGTACTGTAACCCGTGCATTTCCTCCGAAGTTTTGAAAGCAGCAACCAGCATATATGCCTCCATCGAGGCTAAAGGCCCTGTGCAGTTCTTGTAGCAGTCGTCGTGTTTAGCTATATGTCCATATTTAGAAAAATTAAACTCCGAACAAAATTATTTATTAAAATTTATTAAATATTTTAAAATTATTATTGATAATTGAGTTGAAGCCAACCTAATGGCAGTGTGTTTCACCTGTCATCTGCGTATCTTGATTTACGACCACGCTCCCCATCCCCCGCACCGTCGACATCTTCTGACAGCGATTACGACGGCGTTTTTTAACCGAATTTGAAATTATTAACAGATTTGGAAACAGCTCGTCGTACCCTACAAAACGTATACCTGATTTTTTTTGAAAAAAGTTTTCCCGGAAAATTCGTTTCCCGATTTTCCAGAAGAAAATTTTTTTCGAAAAAAGTGCTCTCAGATCAGTCTAGAGTTTTCCGAATAAAAGAGAACGCGCTTTTCAGAAAAAAAAATCGGACCATTTTTAGGTCCCAAAACGAGGAAAAAAACGTTTCGACATCTTCCCTCTCTCTCGCACACTTGGTAGAATTTAATTGTCGGATCCGCCTTAAAGGTTAACTATGTATATAAAATATTTACTTATTTTTCTAAAATATGTGATGATTAGAGCGCGAATTTCGTGCAAAGAGTGAGTTATAAAAGGTCATTAAATTTATTTGATTTTTTGGTTCACTGATCTTCGTCTTCATCATTTTATCCGTCATCATCATATTTTTTTTTCATTTTATGTTTATTGCGCTGTCAAGTACATAGCCTACGTTTTTACCGGCCATGGAAAACTATAAATTAAAAATCTGTCATCTATGACTGGGCGACTCATCGGTGAAAATCTCTTCTAAAAATTCTGCAGGCGATTTGTTTTGTATCTGCCATGTGACAGGTAGTAGATAACCGAGGAAACGTGAAAATCAAGGATGTTTCTAAGAGTAAAAGCGATGATTTCTTATAGGTTTAGTTAGCCATGGCAATTAGACTAAAGATTTTCCTTCTCAACAGGAAGGTGACGTCGATCCACGTCTCCTTGAATATTTTCTCCGGCTGATAAATTTTCATTCTCTTCTTCTTTGGGTAACTCGTCGAGTTCGAGTTCTTAATTTTCTCCCTTATTTTTTGCTTCTGACGAGTTATTCTCATATTTTCCCTGGGTAAGGCTATATTTTTAACTTTTCCAATTTCTTATCCACTAGTATCCTCGTGGATTCAGCAATCCTGGCTTGAGTGTTATATTTTAGTATGCGGACTGGTAGCGAATGTGGGAATTCATCACCTTACTCCCGGGCCTCTTTTTCCATCACCTTATTCCCAGCCTTTTTGTGAGAGTGTGAGTTAGCGAGGGGATGCATCACCTTGCTCCCGGGTTGTTTTTCCCAATGTATCGCCTTACTCCCGAGTGGACCAGCAGTGTTTAGTTTCGTTTCCAACCTTATATAATTTTTTTGCGTTATTTATGGTTTCTTTAATGACTAATTTATCAATACTACAGCAATATGTCATCGTTATTTAAAATTACATCAATAATTAACAAAAAAAAACCGTCAAAATAACGTCAATAAAGTACAGCGACCGTTCAAAAGAGAGCACTTAAAACTATAACTTGGCCAATTTTCAGAAAAAGAAAAAGAAAACAATGTAAAGTTGAACTCAAAAAATTAACAAAAAACAGAGACCGATGTGAACCGTGTCAAGGCTACAGGCCAACTCCTCAACTTATTTTAATTGCACATAGTTTTGTATTTATTTATTTTTTTGTTAGTAACAAAGTTTTGTACATAATAAATCTTTTATTTAAAAAAATGCTTACATTTATATCTAAATAAAATATGATATACCTAATAACATTATACGATCTCATGTAATTTACAAGGTTGATGGGCTTTTTAGCGAACTTTTAATATTATAATATTTAAATATGAATGTAAAAAAATTTACAAGAAAAGTCACAAAAATTACCTATTAATTGAGATCTTGGTCTTTAATTAAATAATTTAAATGATGGTTTAAGTAGAATTGTTCTAAAATTCCTAAGTTATAACTCCATTCTTCATTTTTTGACATTAGAAAAATATTTAAACTTTTTTTTTTTTTTTTATGGCCTTGCAAGCAAGGCATTGGCCACATCTACACTGTAAGCTGGACCTAAATCAAAAAGGTATTTAATGCCGAGTAGGTGCACTCGTTACGTATCAAACTATGTAAATTATATGGCCTCTCGACCCTCAACTGGTCCAGGGCCCTAAGTAACTCTTTTCTCTGCATTTTATACTCTTCGCACTCAAGAATCATGTGATGTAGATAATATTTAAACTTCTTAATGTATAAATAACTAGGCACAACTGTTTATTACATATATGGAGCGTCCCCTGAATTTGATAATAGTAATCGTGGTTCTCATTAATTACAAAAGACCCATTGTCATTGTCATCCAACACGTTCTATTATAGCAGAAACTCCGTCGAATGACTGGAAAGGGACTTCGGTCCCTGTAAGGTTGAGGGAAAGAAAAACATAATTATCAGCATTTTTTTTTTTAAATTGTAATTATTTATTTATTTATTTAGGTTTTTTCTTCTTCGTCTTTTTTTTTTTTCTTTTTTCTTTTTGGAAATTTCAGTATATCCTTATTAGGGAATTTTTTCTCCCTCGGCAAACTGGGCAGTTCTCCATGTTTTCATTCTCTGCCATATTCTTGCATGTATTGCAAAGGCAGAGATGAAAACATGGAGAAACTGCCCATAATAGTTGTTCGTGTAAGCAGACCACACATCGGCGTTCCTCATTATTTATTTGGCGTTCACTTCGGGGAGTACGTCCACCGCGGGAACGTCTTGGTCGGCGGCCTCTTGAAGTACTTGGTATTTGCTCACGTCCCCTTGCCCTTCCAGCTCTTATTTCGTTTTGTGGTACCATAGGAGACGGCGGCAGTGGTGCCATTGGAGGAGTGGGCGGGCATCTCCACTTCTTCTTCGGCTATAATAGAACGTGTTTTGATTGCCATGCCGCCCCCGGGGGCAGAGCGTCATATGGGATCTTTCCTATCTCCTACCTTGTAGGGACCTAAGTCGCATTTCTGCCATTCGAAGGCGTTGGAGTCCGTTTCTGCTATAATAAAACGTATTTTGATTGCCATGCCGCCCCCGGGGGCAGAGCGTCATATGGGATCTTTCCTATCTCCTACCTTGTAGGGACTTAAGTCGCATTCCTGCCATTCGACGGCGTTGGAGTCCGTTTCTGCTATAATAGAACGTATTTTGATTGCCATGCCGCCCCCGCGGGCAGAGCGTCATATAGGATCTTTCCTATCTCCTACCTTGCAGGGACCTAAGTCGCATTCCAGCCATTCGACGGACCAGCATTTTTTTGTAGAATTGGAGCATTAAAATACTTCTTTTTAATAACGTGCTCTTTTCGCTCTCCACAAATTGGGATGAACGGTCATTGGGATGAATTGCACTTTTTTAATATATGTTTTAAAATAAGAAATATATTTTTGGGATGAACGGTCGTTGTGTCGAATTGACTTATTTATTTATTTATTTTTTTTATTTTTATTTTTTTTTTTTTCGCGTTTTTTAAAAATTGGGATGAACCTTCATTGGGATGAATTGTATTGTGTCGAATGGTCGATTTTCTTTTTGTATTAAAAATTTCGTTCATAAATTGGGATGAACGGTCATTGGGATGAATTGCATTTTGTTGAATGGTGTGCCCCAAATAGGATCGGTATCTAGGAGGTCAACTAATTCATTCGTAGTGACATGCTTAGCCCAAGCTCTCTTTGTACTCAGACGAGTACCATCCGGCATAGTTACCTTGTCTCCCCCACTACTCCCTGACGCCATCCATTCGTTCCTGAGCTTAAAAAACTCAAGCACTATCCCAACTGAAATCATAATCTAAGAGGAGTCATAATCTGTTCCAAAACTGTGCGGATTTTAGTTAGCATCATGTTCCGGAAGTGTTGATGGCGTGGGTCGGCGTAATAGATTATTTTCGTCCCATTAGAAGCACAAGCGTCGTCCAAAACTTTCAAGTCAAGAACGTACAACAAATCGGGCTCCACGCAGCGATTATGCTTTTCAACCTTTATGTCTGTTAGGAACCGACTCCTTCCAAACGATCCTTGCTGCAAACTATTCCGATATTCTAATCTCCAACCATCGCTTTAATTTGCATTTTGAGGAGACTCCATCGCTTAAGACGATTTTCGTGCACTTCAGTTGTCATCTTCTTCAGGTAAAGAGATCAAGGGGGAGCCGATCAAAAAATGTCCAGGTGTAATTATATCGCAACTTAAATTGTTGGAAGTATCGCATTAAGGTCGAGAGAGGATGGCTTCGATTTTCGTTGTAACCGTCTTCGAAGGTGAGGATGAGATGGCAGATCACTTCTCATATGAGTTTCGATGGACTTGACGCCAGCCTCCCATAACCCACCTAAGTGGGGAGATGCAGGGGGAATGAATTCCCATGAAATTTGCTTATTTCGAAGATGATAAAAAAATCGTCTCCTTCCCACCGGGTGAACCACATGTGTTGTTATTCAGATCGGTGGTTCTATTTGTTTCTCGAAATTGAGACAGATGTTTTTGGAATCTTTGAGTGCTCTTTATTGTACTTTATTGTACTACTATTGGATCTCCTCGTTTAATTAAAATTAAATTCTGTGTTATTTTACGATGGGTGTGACGAATTAGTTCGCTCGTCTTCCACTTATCGCTCCCCTGCGTCTGATATTTACATTTTTAACCGCTATCTGCTATCAGTGTTATCACCGGTCAGCTTTTGAACTCTTCGTCAGGATCATACAGAAATCCGATAGTAATTATGTCGAACTTAATAAACTAAAAGAACACGCTCTGCATATTCAAAATGATAATCATCGACTTTTAACCCATAATCCTATTGTAATACCTTGTCCAATTTTGAAGATACATGGGACATAGTAAACGCATATAAAGTCTTCCAGTCAGCCACGGACAAAGAGGAAGGTTGCATCTCTTCAATCGTAGAAGAAAATTTATCATGAATAAATAGATTTCGAGGGCTCTTCAATAAGCGCCAAGGCTACATTTGCGACCAGTTAACTACGTAAAATTAACACTCGCCAGAATAGCCGAATCCGGAGAGTTCCAAGCCCTCGATGACATCCGGTCGTTCCACCTGTGAACCATAAGGAAAAACACGATCCCGAGTGGTTTAGAAAAGTGAAACTAACTTATCAAAACGACTTGATTTCATATATTGAATTCTTAAGTAACGGATTCCACTCAAGCAAGTAAATTCTTGGCTACTTGTGAAAAACTTCCACCAGAGGCATTTAATCCTCTTTTGACTGAAGGGGGAACGCCGCTTTTTTTCCTAGCTCGACGACAAGCTCTCCCACAGAATCAACCGATGGCAGTATTTTATTTTCATTTCAATTCCTTGCTGGAGCTGGGACGAAGAGGTTGGTTGACCCAAAATTGGATTGCTGAATCAAAAAGAAGGATGCTGGAGCGATTCGAGTCCATCGAAAAGAAATTTGACTTGTTCGAGGGGGAAAAAAAAAATTAAAATAGAGAATTCCAAGCCCTCCATCATATCCATGATTAGTTCCATATGTGAAGATGATTATTGATTAATTTTTCTAAATTAAGGATCCAACATTCTAAATTTCACAATAGTTATTACAACTTGGCCCATTACAAGTGACTGATTCCCCTCCACTAGTAAATTCATCTCCACTTGCGAAAAAGGTCACCGGAACGATTCTAACCTGCCATTGTTTCCAAGAATGAAGAAACTGGGGTATTTTATGTGGGTGGAGTGAAGAACCCAACACACCACGTAGTGCCAACATAAATAGCAAACCATCATGTGCCTTACAACAATCATTGATATTTTCGCCAGTGGAGGTACTTAGATGAAGGACTAATTATGACGTTAGTATGCCGTTCTGCGGTTTTTAACAATAAAATCATTCCTGCCGTCTGCTTTGTCCACTGTAGCACGTGAGAAGAACAGAAATGAATCACAAAGAAGACCAAAAATAAAATAAATATATTGGAGTATTTTCAGATATTATGTACATTATATTGGCAACATACGAAAGAAAGAGGAAGCGATATGCCTCGTCAAGGCGACCAAGTTTCTCCCACTTCTAGAGGAATTGCTATCACCTAATAAAAATGAAAAAAGTGTGGCAACTGCCAAGTTCCACATGTCCAAAAACATATGATTTAATTGAATAAAAATCTAAAAACCCAAGAACATTATATTATATTAGGAGAGCTTATCCTCTACTCTCCATAACTGGTGACCCCGAAAACTTGGGTAAGATTTTTACTTCTTTCGTCGTTACAATCATCCGCAACAATCATGACAACAATCTTCAAAAATTTCGACACGAGGTATCCACCTCATCCTTCGTCGTTACCGCTGCCAAAATTCGACCTTTCTGGACGCTTGTCACCGTCCCACACTGACGAGGAACATCCTTCGCCTTGTCCTTCCCTACTATCTACTTCGAATTCATCTCCTACGAATTCATCTCTTCCCATCAACCACTCATCTACATCGATATCAACACATTCTTGCGGATGCGAATCACTCAAACAGCAGATTGAACATCTAAAGGACTTAGTCAATCAACTTCTACAACGACAAGTTCCTTGTTCATCTCCATCTCCTCGACGACATCAACATTCAAAACCATCAAAATCGAAACTGCAAAACAAGCCACGAACACCTTTTTTCATCAATCGAAATTACGGGATAGTATGCTTTTTCCACCACTCTTTTGGAAAACACGCTCAGAAATGCACATTCCCTTGCTATTTCTACGACTCACATACTGGGAATAACAACGAAACGAATAGCGAACGAACGACATTCAAGTCTTCTAAATCGCCTCGATCTTTTCAAATCCGACAGCGAAACCGTATTTCATCAAAAGGACATTGTTGTCCACATGAAATTTCGACAACCAACACAACTCTTTCTGCAAATTCAATTATTCCAGCAAATCAACAAATTCGGCATGAAAATTCGGCGTTAAAAACTTTTCCAAGTCGACCAGAGACATCGAACACCAAGCCAGCGATCATCCAAGCGAAAATTTTTAAGAACATTGGAACCTCAGAACCCCGTCTCGAACTGGCCTTCCAGCCTGCTCAACAAAGACACCGAGAACTTCCAGTGCTTTCAAATTTCTTTCGACCTGATCATCGGCCTCATCTTCGAACTTGCGAACGACAACGTCATCCGGATTTTTCACTGGCCCCGAATCCTTTCATTTTCTACTCTCCTAGACTCCGTCTAGAGAGGGGGGACCTCTGTGGCAACTGCCAAGTTCCACATGTCCAAAAACATATGATTTAATTGAATAAAAATCTAAAAACCCAAGAACATTATATTATATTAGGAGAGCTTATCCTCTACTCTCCATAAAAGTCATGTCCAAGTTAGACTAGAATTGTTCAATTTGCTTCCTCTAAATTAGTTTTTCTTCTCCGTGCTCTGAATGTTAAATTTATGCCGCTCTATAAATAAATAAATAAATAAATCGAAAATAATAATAATTACAACTTTTAATTGGAGGTACTTTTATAGTTCGAACGAATTCAATAATCCTACTTCGTAGCAAAATCAATTTTTTAAGGTCTAAATTTTCTGTACCTTCTCTGAACGCATTACGTTTCAGGTTCCCCTCAGGGCTAGGGGAACCTAGGGACATAATAAACAAAGAAAAAGAAATCAAATGTTATACTCAGAAAAAAATTTCTTTTTAACAACTATAAATCTATAATTCTTAGTCTTCGACTTGATCCAAAATAAATATTTTTAAACAAGAACGGATTTTTCTCGGATTCTCAGCAGATTTATTTTTCCCCTCTTATTTCTTCGAATCGATCGACAACTCTTTATGGAAGAGGGGTATCCGTTTCTTCGTTTTTGGACGAATAGATTTAGCTTCTGGATGGTCTTTTCGAGATTTTAGTTTTCCTGGTTGTAGTAATTCAATTTTTGCTTTTCTTCTGTGGGTTTTAGCATCTTTGGGTATGGGCGAGTATTCGACCGGTCGAGGGAGAGCCGGGCCTCTCGACTGCGCTTTTTTATTTATTTAATTGTTGGTCTTTTTCTCTCCCCACTCCCCCGTATGTGGTTAGTGGTCATAACTCCGAGAATTTCGTTCTACTGATTTCCACTTCATATCGTAGCTGAAGCTGATTTCGCGTTCTGTATCAAGGGGTCACCAATTTATGGGAGGTTAACTCCCTTTAATAAATAATAATTTTTTTTAATTAAAATTAAAATTGCAACTTTTTTTAATGGAATTTTTGTCTAAAACTATTTTTTTATAAGCCCATAACGAAGAAGTACCATTTCGGAGAATGAGGTTTGAAGAATCTCGATTCAATACAGTAGAGTCCAAAGTTCAAAACACAGAATAAAATTTCTTTTTATCTGAATATAAACAACCCCAGGGTGCCAGATAAGAAAATGTGTGTTGAACTTTGGACTATGTATTGAATTTTGAAACAAACCTAAGGGAATGATGATTCTCTTCCTCATCCCTTCAGTCGTTTACAAGTTCTCACATCAAAATGAGCCCCAAACGTGGAGATCTTTCCCTTATGGAAAAAACTTGAAATTTTGAAGCCTTGATTCGCTCCCCAATATGTCGACAAGAGAACACCGGATGAGAAATACGGGCAAAAAAACTTCTGTAGAGTGTGATTTTCGTCGACCGACATCAGAAAACACGTTTTCATTCGCCGTTAAAGATCTCTGCATCTCGAAATTCTCATCATAAAATGAAAAAACGTCGTTGAATGAATAGTTCAAGAAACCATGTGTCTGGGCGGATAACTCAAGTTTGACCAGTTCAGTCGATCAAATCAGAAAGAAAGAAAAAATGGCCTCCCCCCGCCATGCGGCACTTACAATGGTGACTAGAGAGAAGGAAGACTACCGTAAACCGGTGTAACTTGGCGCACTTAATGTTGATGGTTATTAATATACTACCTCATAACCCATTTTTGGGTTAAATTTAAGAATTTATTTTATCAATTCAAATAAGTACCATAGAAATAGAAAAAAAAATTAATGCGTATTAAAAAAACCTTTTTTGAAAAGTAGATATCAATTCAAAGATATCATTCAAAATGAAATTTAAGAGGATATTATTATATCACCTCTTAAATTGCATTTTTTAATGAATATGAGGAAGAGAATCATCATCCCCTTAAGTTTGTTTCAAAATTCAATACATAGTCCAAACTTCAACACATTTTCTTATCTGGCACCCTTACACCCACGCGAGTTCGGTAAACGGACAAAATACACTGGGTTACGTTTCTCGGACAAAATACACTATAAGCCGGACGAAATACACGGTCTGATGCGACCTTTAGTTTGGACAAAATACACGGTCTCCTGAACCTTTTTTTCGGACGAAATACACTGTAAATCATTATAGAGCATATAAAGAGTGATGAAGTTTGGATAAATGATCGGATGAACCAATATGCTTTAAGTTTGATAACTGTAGAGGGATATTTTTCTCCTCTCGCGAGCAAAGCTCCTAACCACTATGCTTTAAGTTTGATAACTGTAGAGGGATTTTTTTTTCCTCTCGCGAGCAAAGCTCCGAACTAATATGCAGCGAGTTGGTTAACTCGTTTCCTAAAGACGATTAATTTTTGCTAATGGTAAAAATATTGATAAGGAGGTGTCTCGAACAGAAAACATCCAGGTTTTCAAGATTTTTTTGGAAAATTGATGATTTGAAAAAAGCTCCAAGACCCTCCACACCGTAATCTAACTTATTCTCATGAGTAGAAAGGTAGATAGATACCAAGTGACAGTTCTCTAATACAAGAAGCCCTGAAAATTTCAAGTTGGTGGGTTCACAGGGAGCCGATTTTAATTCCTTACCTGAGATTATACCTGCTTTTCTACCTGATTTTTTACCTGATATAGTGTATTTTGTCCGGGGCGATAGTGCATTTTGTCCAACCTCTAAAATAAAACAATAGACCGTGTATTATGTCCGGGAACGCCGAGTTCGACGATATTAACCGAATCCTGAATTACTTTTTTCGTAACTTCCGCCTTTCCATTGCTCTCCTTCGACGAGACGATAAGGCTGAACAGTTGCTCGTCGAGTTTACCCCTTTTGACGACCGAATTATAGCTTGGTTTGGTTCTGTTGGCAGTACTTTTTACCTCCCCAACCACCCCTCTCGCATTCTCCTTTTCAATTACCTTGTTTAATTCGGTGTTTTCCTTTTTTAGGGTTTCGTAAAGCTTGTCGAACTCAATTGTCACATCTTTGATGTCCTCGCGAAATTCACTTTTCAATTACCTTGTTCAATTCGGTGTTTTCCTTTTTTAGGGTTTCGTAAAGCTTGTCGAACTCAATTGTCACATCTTTGATGTCCTCGCGAAATTCACTTTTTAAATTACCACTTAATCTCACTATTTTTTTTGATCGAGGTTTGTAGGACAGCGTCCTTTTGCTCCCACATCGTGACGTCACTCCTACCACTGGTTGTGCTATCCTCAGCACCTGGTTTGGTCCGTAAGCGAATCGCTGCATACATAAGACCGGTGGCATAGGTATATGTGTGCCAAAATAAATTGATAGAAGCGAGATCCCCGAAGAGAAAATGAAACGGGAAGAAATCGGGTTCCTTTTAAAGATTACACACAAAAAAACCAACGCAATATGCAACTAAATTACGAAAATGAAAACCTAAGATTTTAGTACTATCCATTTGGAGGCATTTAAGTACTCTCCAAAAACTTGGTCTTGGCCTATTGAAAGAGCTGTTCCTTCCTTGAAAAAAAGAGTAAAACATTAGGTAGGTAATAAATCTATGGAAATACCTTCACAAATATTATTGGTACGATGGTTCCTATAACCAACCGTACAGCATGACGGTAGGAAGCGTCCAGTAATGTATGTTTCATCGGAGTAGTTTAAAAGAGAAAGAAAGAAGAAGAAAGAAATACGTTTATTTCCACACAAAGCCTACGGCTTTTTTACCGTACAATACAGTTTTTTTTATCACAAATTCTAGGTTAAGAAAACTAAATTTCCAGTTGTAAAACAAGTTGTGGCTGCCACTGAGCCCGGAACGGAAAGAGTAGAGGGTCAGATCTTCGTATCTCAAGCCAATGTCGAGGTTCCAAGAGAAAAGGTGTCCATAAATCGTGGAAGCGTGGCTGACTGTGGAAGACTTGATATGCGTTCACTATGTCCCATTTATGTATCTTCAAATTTGGGCAATATTTTACTCACAATGGGATTATGGGGTGTTTAATATAACCGTCTTAATCCATTTATTTTTTTGGGCTGTACCTATCCATTTTTTTTATTTTTTTAATGGATTTACCAGCACTCTTTTTTTGACGGTCGCTGCACAATCCTCTCAGGCAGTTAGTAACAACGGGATGGGCCTCGCCGAGGCCGCCTGATTCGTTTTTTTTTTTTTTTTAGCAGAAAGAAAAGAGGCTTGAAAAAGAAAACCGCTATACGTTTTACGATCTAAGTTTGGCCTCCAGAACTCGTCTGATAAACCTATATAACATGTGTGTGTTCATAATCGTGTGTGTGGTCCTGTGGATCCCCACATTAGTTCCTGCCCAGAGTCCTAACTCGCTGGGATTTTTCTTCTCGACGGGAAACGGGGAAGATGACCTTTCTTTATTTTCTCCCTCATTTTTCCTTCCGCCGAGTAATGTGGGTATCCACAAGGACTACACAGGATTATGCCCGCTTAAGCTTTCGATTTATTTATTTATTAATTTCTTCAAGCCCTTCTTCAAGGTTTTTGTTGAGTTGTACAAAATTGTGTCAGTTGCTTTAATTAATTTTTGAGTTCTTTTTAAGGCCTGTAGCTTCTTTTCTATTTTCAAAATGCATTTCCGCGAACATGGAAAATCCGGCAAAATCGGTTCACAAGCAAGAAAAAAAAATGAAAAATTGACTTTTTGGAGGTCCCATTTTTTTTATACAAGACAAAATGGGGATTTTTGACCTAAATCGGTTTTTTGACTATGTATTTTTCAAAACAAATATTTGGATTTTTTTCTTTAAAAAATAAATAAAATAAAATATTGGAGCTAAGGAAATAATTTTCAAATAAAAACCCAGATCCAGAATAGATAGTTTTCATAACAAATTAAAAATTTTTTATCGAGAAATTGACTTCAGAATCGTGTTCCTCACGACACAAAACCTTGGGAACCACATTTTAGGGCAAATAAAAATTTTTTTTCGGTGTTCAAGTTCGAGTCGATTTTTGAGGGTGAAGGAGTCATCTGAGAACTGTTTTTAGTAAAACAACTTTGATAGCCCTTTAAAATAGCTTTCCAACGGTGTATTTAACAAGTAAATCGGTTAAGAATTAAGGAAGTTATGGACGTTTAAAGTTAAAACAGAGTCGATCCACCAATTTTACAATTCTGAGAAAATTGAGTTTCCGACATAAAAATACAAGTTTTCTGCTAGACTAGGTATTTGTAATTAAAATGACTGGCGGCATACACACTATCGACCGCCACTCCCTACGACTAGATTCAAGATGAAAGGTCAGCGCCACGAACACGCAATAATTTATTTCTTCGGTTATGGATTGGTGGACTTCTTAAATATCACTTGATTTTTGCCGCTCCACGGGTTGAAATAAACTAGTCTTATAGATAGTTTTCTAATAATTTAATTTCGAAATGTTGTAAAAAGTCTAAATTCAGTTAAAACACTAAAAAACAAGATAAAAATGTAAAAACAAGAATGTGAAGATTGATATTTTAAAATAAAAGCTCAGAAAATCCCTCCGTCAAGCGTGGACACTTCTCATTGGCCGAAGAGTTTCGGCCAATCAGAATCGGCCAGGCTGCATATAAATAGGAGTGGATCGAGAACACTAATCAGTCTCCCTCGAGACTTCAAAGGGTTAACATCACTATCCAAACAAAAAGAAACCCACACTGCCAGTGACTAGTGACTCTAGCCTGCCGAGAACAAATATTCAGCTAAAGACTGGTTTTTTTCCGTTTCCATAATAGAAACGACTTGTTCTCCCGGACTTATTTTTGTGTCGCCTATTGTCCATCAGGTTCCCGACACTTGCTGCTTTTATTTTGTCAAAATTGAAAAGATCGAGCAACTTTCTCGTTTCCTCCTCATCGAGCTCCGGGACCGAAAGAGGCTCTTGTTCAACCACGAGATTGAAAACCTGTAGAAACACATAATTATAAACATTTTAAGGCCGATAATGAGAGACATACTCGGCCGGAAAAACGGTTTTGCCCAGGAAAAACAGGTTAGACGAGTCTTTTGCGTTTCACAGTTTACCAACCGAGTTTAGTAAACCGCCGGTATTTCGGCATCTACTGGGATCACCTTACCACTTCCTCAAAATTTTCATCCTTAAATTTAAAATTCTTGAGGGGTATTCACTAATAAATAAAACTAGTTTAAAAAAATAAAGTAGGTATTTAATTTTTTGAAAAACTCCTTTTCAAGTATGTTTTTTTAATTCTTTCATATTTTTCTTGAGCTCCTTCACTGTTTGAAGCCGGATTCGGCCAATTTCTAATTGGATGGCCTCCATCAAAGTGTGTCGGAGGCGTCTTAACATTTTTACATACGGGCATTCTCCGCTGTGCCTGAAAAGGATCCTCTCCTGCTTCGCATCCCTCCACAGTAAGCGCATTCTACGCACTCCTTGTGTATGCAGAAAAAGCCTGCTCTTGCCATCTAAAATGAAATATTTTTTTGAGTTTCAAGCTTGTTAACAATAGCTTACTTAGGATGCCTCCAGACTCGGAGAGGGCGCCTAACAACCTAGATTTTTGAACGTTTGTTCCCTTGCGAAAGAAGTCGCCTAGAATTTAAAAAAATTAAATTAATTCGCATTACTTTAATTTGATTGAGAGATCTAAAAAGAATGTTGGTAGAATTTGGAAGACAAATGGTGTGACGTTTTGCAGGAATGATTGTTCGAGTTCAGCCATAAATAGATTAGCATAGGAGGGGGCCATTTTTGTCCCCATCGCTGTGCCTTGAAGGTGTAGGAAAAATTCGTTTTCGAAAGAAAAATAATGGAGGACGAATTTAGAGAGATGGAGTAGGAAGACCCTTTTTTCTCATATTTTAAGGCCGATAATGTGAGACATACTCGGACATCGGCAGATGTCTCTGAGGGTCTTCCGACTGACAGGTACAAAAAGAGGAGTTCCCCCTTGCTTTGCTCAAACCTTTCTGGCGGCCTTAATTTCTTGGATGGCTTCTAGGACTTCAGATTCTGTAATTTTTTTCTCGAAGAAGTAGACTTCTTCTCGATGGCCTCGAACCGTTCCATCATTATTTCCGTTTGGAAATTTTTCGAGGCGAGCTGGTCGCTAAGGGAGCCAAACATGACTTTCGAACATGAAGTTTCGAAATCCATTTTCTGTATACATAATAATAAATAAATAAATAAAAATTTATTGATTTTTCTGAACTGATTTTTCTGAATTGATTTTTCTCCTGTAATTCTTGTGCAATTTCAATTCGTCAAAAAAAAAAATTCGGGATATGGTTAATCCTTTATCAAAAAATTAAACAATTAGCATGTTACTCTCACAGAAAGAACTTACATTTTTTGGCTTTCTGTTTTCTATTTGCGGCCTTTTGATTTGCTGCCTTTGCACTTTTTGGAGCCGCATCTGCAGTGATCGAAAAACGACTTAATGTGCTCGCCGGAGCCGAAATAATCAATCGTCAATTCTTCCAGTGGCTCTATGTCCCTTGTAGCGAACATTGCGAGCGTCGGGATATCGAGGTCACGGCATTCTATAAAAACACAGTAGACGCACAAATTCGGATCACACGAGTGGTTGATAAACCGCGATTCGTTCCCGATAATGCGTCTACTGTGTACGGGTAGTTCACTAAATCAAGCCCATAATAGTATGAACTGCCTGTGACTTCGTTGCGGCGGTCCGACTCCTCTGTGTGCATGAGCTCGCCAACGTACTTGGTGACGAAAGTCCCTTTCGGTATTCTCTCATTCGCTCTCAAACCCCACCCTCGCCCGTTAGCGGTTTTGAAGATCGAGAGAGACACATCGCTCCCCTTTTGGACCACACGATTGGGACATTTTTCGTCACACCTACATTGGCTATTGCACTCATAAATGGCGCTTCCTCTTTTTAACTTTAATGCGCCATTTCGGCCGTACGCCGTTCCCGACGTTCGCGCAGGAACAATTTCGGCCGCAGCTTCCACAGTCGCATCCGACCACTGCAGTTTTTGGGATTCGTACAGTGCTACTGTAGTAGTCATTTACGTAGACAAATTTAGGGAAGGCCTCAAAATCAACTAAGTTGAGGAGTTCAATTCTTTTGAGGCCTTTTCGCCTTCCGTTTAATTCGTCTTCCTCCTTCTTCAGTTGGTCATAATGAAATTTCATGATTTTTAGAAATTCATTTGTTTTTTCTTCGTTGTGCTCCATTTTCTTCAGCTTCAAAAATTAAATATATTACTTACTAACTAAAAAAAAGAAAGGAAATCCACATTTCCCTATTCTCCAGAGAGAGGACGAAATCTAGGTTGTGGTCTTTTATGATGTTCTTTAGAGCACTAAACCAATATGTATTTGCCTTAATCGTTTCCTGAGCCAGGATTTTCGGGAGTCTAGAACCGGGTAACCCAAAAACTTTGTCTAGATAAATTTATTTACTTATTTATGGGGCTTAAAACACCCCATAATCCCAATTTTGAAGATACATGGGACATAGTAAGCGCATATGAAGTCTTCCACAGTCAGCCACGCACGACGCAAGGAAGAGGAGTGGAGGTACCTTGTCGTAGCGACCGCGTGGCTGCTCTTAAAGTAGTGTCAACTGTCACCCCCGGTGATCACGATTGATGAAGGCTAGGGGTCCTCCCTGCAAGGGGTGGGGGCAGCGTCTGGAGATATGGCTGGACAGATCCTTAGCGGATAATGCCCCTATGTAAAAATGTTTAAGACGCCTCTGACACAAATTACTTTGATGGAGGCAATCCAATTCGAAATTGTCCGAATCCGGCTTCAAACTTTCTCCACGCCACCTCTTCAGTTGAGCCTCGTAATCTTCCGGCATGTCGATGAGTCGGTCCCCACAAGGGATGCCAAATGTTTCGTTTGGGACGTCGGCCGGAAGAAATCCAAAAAAAAGACAAATTGCTCAACTGTCAGTTTATTCCAACAAACTTGAAATTCATAAAAGAGCCGGATCACATGGCGAAAAAGTCCAAATTCGAAAAGCGTGGGTACCTTCCGTACCTGTTACAATTAAAATCAGTGTTGCCACGCAACAAAATCCCTATTTCTCGAACAAGCTGATTGACTAGCTCGAGGAGTGAAGACTGGAGCTTGTATTGGCCTTGGCTGGAATTGGATCGGAGGAGGATTAGCAAACTGCACCTCTAAAGGCTGAGGAGTAGTATACTGTCTTGGGTTGTAAGAAACTTGAGAGACAGGTTCCGGAACCAAAGGATTGGGCTTCATCTTTGGGGCTCGTTCTAACGCTACAACTCTAGTATTCAGTGATTGGAAGTTGGAAGAGTTAAAAGTTGGATATCCTGGATGAATCGATTTTCCAAAAATTAAGCCGGATTTTCCTAAGAATATTGTCCTTGTAAAGACGCGCCAAGACGTGGTTTTGCTTAGATCACATGAAGTCGAAACCGTGCTCAAGTATTACATCTCTCTAATCTCTCAGGCTTTTTGCCCAGTTTTTTTTCTAACTCGTCAACATGATTAAGCCCCCAAAGACCAGCAGCATACAGTGCTTTGGCAGATGAAATGTGTTATATTACTAAGCTATTACCATTTTAATGAGGCTTAATACGTTAGGGTTTTCTCTGGCACGTGTTTGAAGCCTTCACTACCCTTCTCCATATGCTCTGTGGGGGAAAAGCCATGTGCAGAATATGAAAAAATTATACACCAACAAACCTGAGTGAAATGGAAATAGCACCCTTGGTGGTTTGCAATTGGAAAGATGTGATGGATGGAGTTTATTAAGGCTGTCTCAAAATCGGTTATGAACGTTATGTTGCTCCAGTTCAGATCTAGTTTTTGTTTGAGATAAGACAGTACAGCAGAGTACTGATCTCTTTTTTTCTCCATCAATGCATTCAACACAGGGAAAGCCTAGAAACATATTGGACATTTATACAACTCTTATCATGAATAAAACAATTACATATATATATATAGGAAGAAGAAATACGATGAAAGTTCTAATGAAGAAGCATGCCTTCGGTGTTACCTTCGAGGGGTGTCCGAGAGCAGTTTGTGCAGACATAGCAGAACCGATTTTTTACGCCTAAATACAATACCTTTTTTGTATTGTAACCAACAATAACTGCCTAAAAAATAATATGTTTATTTTTTGTCAAAACGTCCACAACGAGACATACAACTCCTGATGGAGAATTGTGGTTCCGCTGACCAAAAGGCCAAGCTCCATCTGCCACCACAGTAATAAGTGGAATGCCTTTGCTGTCGACTTCACCATTAGCTCGAGCAATGGTCGCTTCTTCTTGAGCAGCAACAAACATCTGTTCCACAGTCGCTTTATCTATACCTGATAAGACAAAGTCAAACTACAAATACAGTTTCTTTTCATTACCTTTTCTTAGCTTATCTTCATAGCTTGAAAATGTCGGGTTGGACATAAAAGGGACATTTGCAGCAGCGAAAATCTCCTGTGAGGTGCTGAAACCGGTTCCTGACGTCAACACCCCAGAGACAACCGACATATTGACATTCATGACTTCGACCTTTTTCTCTTCTGAATCCAGGGAAAAATTTTGGTGGCAGGCCTTTCTTCTTTGATCATGCTTATGTATTTGAGGCCGCAATCAAATGTTTTCTCACTGTGAGAAGCCATTTTTTTAATCTGCGTGAAGAAGAAAACGGGTCTAGCATCCTTCGGCCTGTCACCACAGATGCCACCACTGTACCAACCAAATCATCGGGACTAGAAATCGAGGGAATGGTTTCGCTGGAGGATTCTAAAGGACAGCTCCGTATAAAAGATAAAAATTTGCTGAAGATAACGTTTACCTGTCACCATAGAGACTGGCTCCAAATCGTTTCTCTCCTCATTGAAGAGCTCAGGACGTTCATCGATCGGACTAAGAGTCGAGTCGACAGCTTCTATTTAGGAAATCGGTGTAAAAATTTGTCAAAAACTCTAATTTCCCACCCCAAAACGAGAAAAATCTAATTCTCCATGTCCTAACCCTTTTTCAAGTTCTCTACTTTCTCCGCCAAAACGAAGCGGGCGTAAACAAAACAGAGGTCTAAAAAGAAAGAAAAAGTTATTTTAGTTTTCAAAAGCTCTAAACTTTTATGTATAAGTCTGCTTTTCCTCCCAAATGAAGGAAAAAAACCAAGTAAAAACCACCAATTTAGTTTACAAACCTGTGGCCTTCTGACTTAATTTTACAAACCTCTTTTCTTCCTTCCATATCCTTTGAAGCGATTTTTTTTTGGCAAAGAGGAATGGTAGGGTCTTCCATATTTATCTCAGAAACAGAAAGAAATAATATGATTACGGGTCGTGATACGAAGTTGTAGATTTTTTAATTCTTTACTCAAAAGAACATAATTAGTATGACCGTAAAACTTTTTTCTTACGGACTTTAGTTTCGCTGTAAAACCAATAAAAAAAACCTTGTTAGGTGAACTCAAAAGTGGGTTCTCTCTATTAGCCTCCTCATCCTCCTAAGGCCGTACCCTGTATATGGTAAAGTTGAATGGTAATCAAGTATGATTTTGTTGGCTGTAAAGGGGAAAATTTGATTTCTTTTGGTTTCTTTTTGGAAATTTTGATTTTTTTGAAATTGTTTTCTCTTTCGGGGGCGGAAGGTTAGCCACCCCGGCTTGAAGAATGACGTGAAATTTATTTGGGCTCACATAAAGATTATTCGGTAAAAATTTGATGTAGATCGGACCGTTAAAATGCCCGTAGCACATTTTTGCGAACTTCAGACAAACATATTTCCGGCCACCACTGTAGTTTTTTAAAATTAGAATGCAAATTTGGTAGGCATAATTTTTTCATCCAGTTGCACTCATAATGCTATAAGAAAAACGACATGCTAAACATCATAGTACTGGAAACAATAAAAAGTATTGGTCCTGGAGCTTGCCCACGAACTTTCTCAAAGGTCTACAGATTTCGGGGGATCCATAAATTTCACCCAAACACATTATAATTATTTAATTAGTTAATTAATTAATTTATAGAATTTTTTTTTTCAGTCATAACTTTAATTTGGTGATAATTTTATGAAAATGGGACTGATTTCACTCAAACTCAATATAATTACCTAATTAGTTAATGAAATTTAATCGGGATCACGTGAAGATTATTTGGTTAAAATTTGGTGAAGATCGAACCGGTAGAAAGCCCGTAGCACATTTTTGCAAACTTTAGACAGACATATCTCCGCCATTTTGTCGAATTTCAAAAATCGTTCTCGTCACTTTCAACATAACCACGAAAGGAAGATTGTGTGAAAATTTCGTGAAAATCGGATGAAAATTGTGGCCGTAAAGTGTTCCGGAAAAAAAGGCGTCGGACGGCTGGCACCACAGACAAAGTCATGTCCGACAAAGATCAAAAGTCAGTTTGACCCTAGGGGGTCTGGAAGACCCTTCCCCAAAAACCCGAATCCGACGGTATTACAATAACTTCTCTTTGAGAAAGTTACAAATGTTAACTTTAATCAAACGAATGATTAGAACAAATTATTAATATTCCCATGGTATTCCTCTCGAAAAAACAATAAAATTGATATAAAATAAGTCTAAGATCTATTAATTGTAGCGAAATGAGCGTACGCAAGTAGGGCAGTGTCAAGCCAAGTCGATATGGTACAAAAATTATAAAATGAAATTTTGAGTTTTCGTTCAATCTGACAACAGTGTAAAATTGTAAAAACGGCAGCGTTGCATCAGTTAGCGGAATTCATTCTCTAAAATGAGAAGATTTAAAAATGAACAAATTGGGCCAATTTTAGAGAGGAAATACCTGCTCAGACTGTGGGTACCGAGAGAAGGTAATTATTGGATAAATGTGATAGTCCAGAGTGCGATAGTGATGGCGATTCTGGCTTGCATTTCGTCGCACATAAACCTCGAATTCTACATCGCAGGTAAAGTCGAATTCGAACTGGAAGCCCTTTCGGAAATGATGGAAAACGCCGAAACGCCCCAAAGCTCCTCAAAAGCTTTTCGTTATCATGCAGACGTTTTGAAGTACGTCAACCACTCCCTTTTTGTCGCTACAACTTTTCTTTTCCAGGCTTGTCACCGAAATTAATAAACTATTTTCCGGACAATACGTCCTCGAAATAATCCTATCATCCGTCAAAATAGGACTGAGAATATACGGGACGATTAACGTATTTTTAAGTTATATTTCTTGATTTTTTTTTTGTAAAATTTTTTCAAATTATTAGAGAAGGGAGTCCGGATTTGAGTCTTTCTATTTTTATTGCTGTTATGAGCCTAATTGCTCCCTTCAGTGTATGCTACCTTGGAAACTGCATCGTTACTCAAGTAAAACTTTTAAGTCCTCCCCTACTAATTCCCCCATTTTTTCAAACTCCCATCTATTATTCCCATAACTCCCCCATACCAACAATTCTACCCCTAGACCCCCTAGTAAACCTCAAGTACCTCAAGTAAATAATAATTATGGAAAACGATGCAAAATATATGTTGCAGCAAAAAATAGTCAAAGCCATTCCGAAAAATTTAATAATTAAGAAAAAATCAACAATGTACAAAGATGAACTAAAAAAATGGTTAAAAGAAAGGGATGTACGTATAAGTTAAATGGAATAAAGTGGAAAATAAGAAAAAAAAATTTGTAAGTGAAGCGTGAAGCTTCGGAAACTTTCGGATGGATGAATTTGTTAGTTGAAAATGTTTAAAATCAAAATAAATTATGAAAAAGTAGTTTTAAGAAAAATGAACCAGCCGATAGGTCTTTTAGACCTGGCTGGACTGTGACTATGTATTGATAAAAAAAAAAAAATATTGGTCCTGGAGCTTGCCCAGAGACACGAACTTTCTCAAAGGTCTTCAGATTTCGGGGGATCCATAAATTTCGGGGGAAATGAATCCTTTTTTTCTAACATAACTTGAATTTGGTGATAATTTTATGAAAATGGGACTAATTTCACTCAAACACATTATAATTACCTAATTAGTTAATTAATTAATTTTTGAAAATAATTTTTTTTGAAAATAATTTTTTTTTTTTTGCAATCATAACTTGAAATTTGGTGATAATTTTATGAAAATGGGAAAATTAAGTTAATTAGTCATAATTACCTAATTACATAGTTAATTACCTAATTAGTTAATGAAATTTAATCGGGATCACGTGAAGATTATTTGGTTAAAATTTGGTGAAGATCGGACCGGTAGAAAGCCCGTAGCACATTTTTGCAAACTTTAGACAGACATATCTCCGCCATTTTGTCGAATTTCAAACATCGCTCTCGTCACTTTCAAGATAACCACGAAAGGAAGATTGTGTGAAAATTTCGTGAAAATCGGATGAAAATTGTGGCCGTGAAGTGTTCCGGAAAAAAAGGCGACGGACGGCCGGCACCACAGACAAAGTCATGTCCGATAAAGATCAAAAGTCAGTTTGACCCTAGGGGGTCTGGAAGACCCTTCCCCGAAAACCCGAATCCGACGGTATTACAATAACTTCTCTTTGAGAAAGTTTAAACTTATTAAAATAACTTTATTAATAATAAATAAAATGATGATGTGTTAAAATGATAACCATAACGAAATGCTTCACCTCAAATTTTACTTCTTTTATTTAATTAATTAAAATGTTTTTCAGGTCCTGATAATGAAATTATAAATCTCGAAAGCTTGGCCAAAAAAACCGTTTATTTCACGAAAAAAGACCCTGATACTCCAAAACAACTATAATAAAAATTGGTCGATAACAGAACATAAAAAAAGCAAAAAATAAAATAAGTAAAAAGATAAGAAATTATAAATAGAACAAAACAAAGTGTATCCGATCCGAATATTGACCTTTGATCATGCCTTAAGCCTTCCTCTGCCCCCCGCTCTGGCTTCTTCATCCCCACCACCACCTCCTTCCAGCCCAGCGAGAGTCCACTGTCCAGTGTCCAGTCCTACGAAAGAGACGATGCCGATAACATGATAAACGCCCCGTTCTAGCTTTTCTTAACTTGAGGACACGCTTTCGAAGAGTTGCAGCTTCATCCCAAGGCTGGCCTTTCATGCTTGATCTCAGATTTACAGCTTACTATCCCCTTCATAGAGTTTTGTTCTTATTTTCTAAAGTTCGTTAATTAAAGTTATCATTTTTTTTTGGGGCATTTCATTTATTTTTCATTTGAACTAGCTTAAATAATTTTGGAAACACGCACAAACTGTTAACAGGCCTTACAACCGAAATTTAACCAACGAATATAATCTTCACCGGATGAAAGAAACTGGCGAAAATTCTTCTGCCTCTACTGTGATTTTCGTGTGAGCCGACGGCCAACATAAGAAAACACGTTTTCATACACCGGTCAAAAGTTCTCTGCATCTCAAAATTCTCACTATTATTAAATGGTCTGAAATTAGCCGATAAAAAACCAAGCGCTCTTTTAAAAGTTTTCGGCGGTGGAAGTAGTTGTAGCGGACGACGTAGCTAAACATGTAGAAACACATGTATAAAAAAGTTAAGTCGAAAATTAATTAAAATTTTTAAAGACGTACTTATTGTATTTAAAGCGTCAACAAGTCGCTTTAGGACCAAAGCAGTTGGTATGGTTTGTATGGTCGGAGGACTATTCTCGTCCTGGAAATTACCGATGTCATACTTTATTAGTGCAGTAGGCATGAGTAGGTTTGATATTAAAGATGAAATTAACCATTGCTAAGAAGAATTTTTATATTTTATTATTTCTGCCCCAGAATGGCAAGAACAAGAAAGCGAAAGGGAGGAAATTGTCCGGCTAGAAGGAAACTCGAAGGAAAGGAAAGAGGAACTAAACTTTGACGAAAGTATGGTAAAGTTTTTTGGAAGGCATGATCTAAAACAGTTTATACCAGGAAAACCTATTAGGTTTGGATACAAAATGTGGTGCCTAAACAGCAGTGAAGGGTATCTCTTAAATTTTGATATCTACCAAGGATCTAATCCAAAACTTTCTGCTGAAGATTGCCAACTTCATAAATTTAACTAAAATAGTTAATGTTTTCCTTCGCCAACCTCTTAGTTAGGTAACTTCATCCATTTTAATCTCTTCAATCTTAGAAGAAAAATTATCGAGGTAATCTTTTTCTTTTTTGATTTTGTGATTTAAGAATTTTAAGGAAAAAATAAGCTCTGAAAACGAATTTTTAGGTTTTTGACCCCTTGCACGGTTGATTTCGTTCGTAATAATCAGTCGGTTTCTATTTGTTTTTTTAGAGCGGTACAAGGATAATGGAATCGTCAGAGAGTAGCGAAAGTGTCCCCACTCATGATGGAACGAAGTTGGCCTCGGCGGAGACTGAGAAAAGATACTCCGGAGGCCAAACGAAATCGGCGGAGGGTGAGAAAGGAAAGAAAAAAGAAGCCCCCTTATCATCTACAAGCGATTCTCCAACGGCGGCAGTCAGGATAGATCCTGAAGCTATAGTCATCACTGATCCAGAGCGGCTCACAGAAGTGCCGCACGACGACGAGCTTCGTAATAAGACCACAAGCATTTTGAAGCGACGTCGGGAAGAATAAAACTTGAATAATGTATAATAATATAAAAATAAATTATGTATGAGAAAATTTTAATCCATGATTTTGATAACTCCATTGAGAGTGGGCGGTGTCTGGTCTTGGATTTCTCTTGACTGTTCCCTGCCTTGGTACAAATAACGAGGTTCAGCCTCTTTCCGTAAGCCTTTTCCGGTCCAGAGTCTTCCTGCCGCTTACTGGTATGGAGGAACCAAAAATTCTGCGCTCTACAGACCTCTCCACCTTTCCACATCCTCCATCACCTCCCCTACCCCTCTAGACCCTCCCCCAACATTTTACCACCCAGCTTTCAAATTTGCCTAATATGGATTTTTATTCGTTTTTCCAACTATGTTCAACTGAGGTCAAAATATTTGGTTCGTTGGCACGTCTTGAAATTCGTACAAATTAAATAAATCAGGTCAATGGTGTCAGAAAAATTATGCATAAAATAAATGAGTTGAGCTTTGGAGCTCGGTGCGTAAACACGTCGAAATAATGCGAAATCGAAATCGAAATAATGCCAAAAAGTCGGCAACTGATCTGCCCTCAGACCACGTGGTGGGCTCTGAGTATCGCGGTGAAGAGTACTTTTTTGGTGATTCTTCCTCTGAGATGGAGCACTTGAACACGGTGAAATTTAGAGCATCAATGCAGAAGATCCTTATCAAAGCTCAAACGAAACTCGAAGTTTTTTCCATGAAAGTCGACACTATTGACCAAGTGATCAATATCAAGTGATTAACAGGGCCCACTTGATGATTCCACTACTGTTCCAGACGTTCTTGATGCCAAAGAGTTCAGCGGCTCGAAGAAAAACAGACCTTTGGTTATGCCAAACTGTCCCGTACTCCAGGCTGCTTTAGTCGAATTGCCTACGACAATTTAATGGCTACAGAATAAAATTAACGGAATAAACGAAATACGGAATAAAATAAAATGAAATAGACGACATCACAAACATTAATTCGTACCTTAAGAAAGGTATTAGTCGATAGGACATTTTTTTAATAGGTACCTAATCAAATCAAATACTAAATGTGTAACATAAATGTAAAATACTGAATGATAAAATCAATACCGGCACTAAGCACTAATAACGTGTAAATGGAGTCGTCAGAGAGTTGCGATAGTGCTACGACTAATGATGGAAGCAAGTTGGCCTCAGCGGAAACTGAAAAAAAAGCTACGCGGGAGGAAAATGTAAAAGAGACAAGACAGAATCAGAGGGAGGAAAAGTAGAGAAGAAAGAAGCCCCCGCACCTTCGACAAGTGTTTCTTCAACGGCGGCGAATAGAGTGGGGATAGAGCCTGAAGCGGTTGTCATGAACGATCCCGAGCGGCTAAGGAAGGTGCCGCATGATGATGAACTTCGAAATAACACTACGAGTATTTTAAAGAGACGTCGCGAGGAATAAGACTTTATTTCTTAACAATATTTTAACATCCATTTTTTAACAAAGAAAAATAAATTGAATTGTCAGAAAGTTATGACGAGGAGATGGAGTATGAAGTTAAGAAGGTTCTGGATAGTAGAGTTCGTAATGGTAAAGTCGAATATCTCAGATGGAAAGATAGTTGGGAGCTGGAGGAAAATTTAAGATGCCCTGACCTCATAAAATCGTTTGAGGAAGAGCGGGGACGTCAGCAGGCTCAAGAAGTTGATCATGCCAATGATGACGATGGTGAAGAAGAAAAAGAAGTGACGGCACCGCCAAAGGTAATTATCATTGGTGACAATTCTGCTCATTCAATTTTTTTAGGAGAACGAAGAAAACCACTATCCTTTCACCTTAACATACAGAGATCGATGGGACAAGAATGTTCGTCATCAAAAGGTAACTTAAGATCATTTTCGACTTGAGATTTTAAAAATGAAAATTTTATTGCAGGCATTTTTTTGCAAAAAAAAAAAAAAAAAAAAATTTTTATTTCCTGATTCCAGTTCACGAAAATCGTTTGCTCCACAAAGAAAAATTCAGGTTTGTAGGATTTTTTAAAAATTTTCTGAAAAATGGTAATTTTGAGAACATAGAATAATATTCAGATTTGAACAATTGTGAAAAAACTCCGACGTCGGAAAAATGTCCGATAAACGGTTTAGCCTGTGAAGGTCCGTGAAGGAAATGAGAAAAAGAAGAAACGAATGACGGTATTTCGGATGTTACTGTTTTCCATGAAAAAGAGGGGTCCTCGAATAAAAGCAAACACATGCCGTTTCGGCATTCCGTATTTCCCAATGGACACGGAAACAGTAAAAAGAAACTTACACAAATAAGCTGGAGGAAATCAATTTAAAATCACGAATCTTGGAAGACTGCAAATGACCTATCGAGTAGCTCAAGATTCGCAGAGAACCAAAAAGATAAATATTATTACTTTATTTAAATAAAATTTAATTAAATTTAATATAATTCGAAGATGACATGTTGGAGAAGGTGGAACCATCCGGCCCGTTTGTATTTGGAAGGAGGGATTTTCATAGGACTAAAACGCGCCATCAAAATGAAAAATAGGGAAACTTGAAATTTGCTCTCTCATTTTGCTGCTACACCCTAGGTTTAGATATTCGGAAGAATCCCTAGAAGTGATCAATCGCAATAAAGCCTTTAAACAATGTTAACCAATTACAAATTTATTATTTATATAATATTGCTTTTTGACAAATGTACACCTTTGTAAGGTTTATAACATAAGAAATAAATGAAATGAAATATTATTAAAATTATATAATAAATTGTTTTCGGCCAACCCGGTTTTTGAAAGTCATCGAAAACAAGCCATATGGAGACGATCCAGTACCAACGAAATTTTAATGTGTAAACCACGTTGAGAGCAACTGGGGAATCAGGATATCAAGGATGGGATTTGTGAAGGTTTTTCAGGAGGAAATTTGCTGCTTCTCGAGGCTGGTTCGAGGATTTTTTTTTAATAACAAAAACATGATTTAATTTCAGTTTAAAAACAAAAGAAAAAAAAATCTACCTAATACCTAAAAAAAAAAATCCGGTAAAAATCAGTCGGTTTCTATTTGTTTTTTAAGAGAGGCACACGGATAATGCAATCGTCAGAGAGTAGCGAAAGTGTCCCCACTCATGATGGAACGAAGTTGGCCTCGGCGGAGACTGAGAAAAGATACTCGGGAGGCCAAACGAAATCGGCGGAGGGTGAGGAAGGAAAGAAAAAAGAAGCCTCCTTACCATCTACAAGCGATTCTCCAACGGCGACAGTCAGGATAGATAGTCTTGGAAGACTGCAAATGACCTATCGAGTAGCTCAAGATTCGCACAGAAGCAATAAGATAAATATAATACTTTATTTAAATAAAATTTATTTTATTTTATTTTATTTTTGACATACACACTTACAGGTATAACCCAAATAGTGGTTTCACTTGTATTGTTATACAACAGTCATTATCAATAGAAACCATTTATTTCTTCATTGATCAACATTTAATTAATTTTATTAAAATAGTCGAGTTCGTAATGGTAAAGTCGAATATCTTCTCAGATGGGAAGATAGTTGGGAGCTGGAGGAAACTTTAAGGCCAGATAAAAACTGTCGGCCAGATAAAAGCTCGCACTGGCTATTCTTTATTATTGGGCGGTCACGGCCAGACAGAATACCGCCGGTATTCTGCTGGTCCGCAACAGAGGCCGGAGAGGTAAGTAGGGACAATGCTACATAGTCCATGCGAAATGCGATGGGAGCACCACAATCGGGCAAGAGGCGCCCAAAACAGCCGAAATCCCCACTGCGGGCAGTCAAACCATTGGTTATGCCCAACTGTCCCGTACTCCAGGCTGCTTTAGTCGAATTGCCTACGACAATTTAATGGCTACAGAATAAAATAAACGGAATAAACGAAATACGGAATAAAATAAAATGAAATAGACGACATCACAAACATTAATTCGTAATTACCAAGAAAGGTATTAGTCGATGGGACATTTTTTTAATAGGTACCTTATCAAATCAAATACTAAATGTGTAACATTAATGTAAAATACTGAATGATAAAATCAACAGCGGCACTAAGCACTATGGAGTCGTCAGAGAGTTGCGATAGTGTTACGACTAATGATGGAAGCAAGTTGGCCTCAGCCGAAACTGAAAAAAGCTACGCGGGAGGAAAATGTAAAAGAGACAAGACAGAATCAGAGGGAGGAAAAGTAGAGAAGAAAGAAGCCCCCGCACCTTCGACAAGTGTTTCTTCAACGGCGGCGAATAGAGTGAGGATAGAGCCTGAAGCGGTTGTCATAAACTATCCTGAGCGGCTAAGGAAGGTCGAAGGCCGCATGATGAACTTCGCAATACCACTACAAGCATTTTAAAGAGACGTCGCAAGGAATAAGACTTTATTTCTTAACAATATTTTAACATTCATTTTTCAACAAAGAAAAATAAAGCTATCAAATCCTACCCACAAAAGATGAAGGACGGACCGCAATCTTGGGTTTTAAAGGAGAACTTTATTTCGACAATAAATCGATCAAATACCCCCAAAATTTTCGTACATATCGGTTTTGAATCATTTTTTCGCGAACGTAAAAAATGAGGAGGAAGTAGTTGTAGCGGACAACCGTCCAGCTAACATGTAATAGACATATATATAGTCTAGAAAATTTATAAAATATTCGAAGACATATCTTTCTTTTTTACCTATACCATCAGGCTTATCTACTTTTACTATCTATTTATGTATTTATACATACTAAATATACATTTACAGAACTAACTACCTCACCACCAGGCACGGAATTGCACATATTTTGTTGCAAAGAAAATAAGCGTGAGCGATTTATGATTTTGATCGGAGCAGTTTTCTCCGTTGACTCTGTCAAGAAAATGGCAGCTGAAATTGACGTGACCATTGGTAAAATGGTCGAATCGGTCAACAATTCCTGCCAGAGTGGGTCAGGAAAAATTGATGTGGTCGTTTTTATGGACAATCCGGAAAAACTTAACAAAATTTCATTAATATCAAAATTTTTAAGGGTAAACTTACTAGTCCAGTCAATATATACATTGAACATGGAAAAAATTGGGGACTTAACGACACTTTTACAGTTTGTTCGGGGCTATGGTGGGATGACTCTCTTAATTTTTCGAACTCGAGAAACCTGTGCTACCCTCAGGAGGGGCGAAAAACCAAGCTGATTTTCGGTTTTTTGCCTATAAGTCCTAAACTAAGCGTTTTATGACAAAACACAATCTATTCAATATTGTAGGACATACAATTTTCAACAATTTTTAACTTAATAAATTTTCCCGTAACCTTACTGCTTATCGAGATACGCCCTATCAAAGTTTGAGAATTTCAAAAAACAGATGGTTTAGGCCCTTTGACAGATGGTATTTTAAATACTAATTTTTGGGTCATATCTGACATAAGAATACATAAAAATCATCGTCAGCCATTTGAAAGTGGTTGAGAAGGGGTGGCAGACGGCCTGCGTCAGGCTGACGGTGGTTTGATTTCCACTTTAGTAAGCTTTACGGGAGAACGCCAAGTCCCAGCAAGTCCGGATTAGTCTCATTTTAAAGGTAATTTAATTACTAAGGATGAATACTAACAGTCGAATTTCGCTATCTTTTATGGTTTCGAAATGGTCAACAAAAACATAAATTACTTTGTCTAGATCGCGAATTTCTCTCGTTTCACTAAATCGCTGACTGCTTCCAAACCACAAAAGATAGCGAAATTTGACTCTTAGTATCCGTTCTTAGCAATTAAATTACCTTTAAAATGAGACTAATCCGGACTTGCTAGGACTCAGCGTTCTCCCGTAGCACCACTAAATGTATGACACAATGTGAAAATATTGGAAATTTTTCGAAGTTCAAAGCCTTACCACTTCCAAACCATAAACGATAGCGAAATTTGACTCTTAGTATTCGTCCTTAGTAATTAAATTACCTTTAAAATGAGTCCCAAACGGACTTGCTGGGACTTGGCGTTCTCCCGTAAAGCTTACTAAAGTGGAAATCAAACCACCGTCAGCCTGACGCTGGCCGTCTACCACCTCTTCTCAACCACTTTCAAATGGCTGACGATGATTTTTATGTCTTCTTATGTCAGATATGACCCAAAAATTAGTATTTAAAATACCATCTGTCAGAGGGCCTAAACCACCTGTTTTTTGAAATTCTCAAACTTTGATAGGGCGTATCTCGATAAGCAGTAAGGTTACGGGAAAATTTATTAAGTTAAAAATTGTTGAAAATTGTATGCCCTACAATATTGAATAGAGTGTGTTTTGTCATAAAACGCTTACTTTAGGACTTATAGGCAAAAAACCGAAAATCAGCTTGGTTTTTCGCCCCTCCTGAGGGTAGCACAGGTTTCTCGAGTTCGAAAAATTAAGAGAGTCATCCCACCATAGCCCCGAACAAACTGTAAAAGTGTCGTTAAGTCCCCAATTTCTTCCAGCAGACCCCCTTTTTTTTGCTCTGGCGACTAGACTATACGCTAAATAATAAAACTTCTATTTTGGAGTGCATTTTGGACCATAAAGACTCGGACTTTTTGAAATAGGGGGAACCCATAAATGCGCCTCAAAATTTTGTTAATATAAAATAAGTTAAAAATTTCGTTCAAAATTATGAAATAGACATTAATAGTGTTATTGTTAGTATTTTCGATCAAAGGGAATTTAAAAAAATGGAAATTTTAAACAAGACATAAAAGTTGAAGACAAAACTGGGAAAAAAAATTTAAAAAAAAATGGTTAGAGAAAGAAATGAAATACAATGAACGTGTAGTAAGAAGGTTTAAAAAGCGAAACAAGAAACTAAACCGAAGATTAGAACTTGAAAATAGAAAAACAAAACATTATGAACTAAGTATTTTTTAGAATTGAAGAACGTGCTAAGTGGAAAGCAGCTATAGATAAAGAATAAAATTATATAATATTGGTTCTTTGAGAAAATTAACCAAAATTAAAAAATTAATGACGTAATTTGAATCAATTTTGGCTAAACTTTCATTTTCTATGGTGCGCCAATTCTAAATTTTAGGGTAAATTCCTAATTGGAAGAAATAGAAGACCAAAATTTTTTAAACGAAGTCACCAACACTCAAAATTTTAAAATTGAGTTTACTGCCATAAACGAGAGACATGCCTTGTCTTCAACCGAATCAAAAACGAAAGAAAATGAACGAGCACATTCAAAATCTCAAAGCGATGACTACGGATTCCTCAATAATAGAGGTCACGCACGTAAGTTATATTGTAGTTGCCAACAAAATTTATAAAATTTCTCTTTATAAAGTTTAACTTTTAAAGATTCGATTTCTATGACGAATGAAATAATACGAAAACTTAAACGGAAACTCTTTTCCGGGTTCAAATATTTTTATTTTAAATAAGATTAGTAAGACTAAAAGAGTAATACATAATTGATAATAATTGGATTAATAAATAATGATTATTACTTAATTGGTAATTGATTTCTGTGGCCATTAATAGGTCATGTCCACCTAGATGTTTTGACCAGTGTGCCTGGGTTAGAGGAAAACCAGGTAGCCCAGGCATCTTAGATCAAAAAAGGGCAGTTAGCGGGAAAATTAGGTACAGTCGTAATCCCCATCTTATTTTATGTTTTTTGGGTCGCTGATTACGAATCTGAAGTTTGCCAACTAAAATTTTGCCCGGAACCTTGTCAAAATTGCAAAAAAAGTTAAAATTTTGGCACTTTTTGAGGTTTTTTGATTATATCTCAAAAACTATTGATTTAAGCAACTTTTCTACTCAGTACAAAATGAAAGCTCATAAAATTTGCTATAAAATCCGTTAAAGATTTGCGAAATTTGGACTCAAGAAACGGCCGTTAGAGAGCGCTGAAAAAGGTCAAAATTCAAAAACGGGTAAAACACCCATTTTTACATGCTATTTCAGAGGGAACCACGTCTATTTTGATACTTTATGATACTAATGATATCAAATTGTATTAATTACACTTACTAATGGACGCAGTAGTGGGATCGCTGTCCAGGAAAATGTTCAAAATTAAAAGTAGTGGTCATCAACTAAAGCGATCCAATTTTCGAAGACTTTTTTGGCTCTCGAGCCAAAGCTAATGGTCGGAGCCAAACCCGATTAGTCTCATTTTAAAGGTAATTTAGCGCTTGTTGGTGTGAAAGTAGTCCGGATACGGTATCTATAATACCTATGGTTTTATAGCATAATTTGTAAGTGAAAATTTGAATTATCGATCACATTTTAGGTACGTTTTTGGCTCTGGAGCCAAAGCTACTTGTCTGATCCAAACCGGACTAGACTCATTTTAAAGTTAATTAAGCGCTTATTACCTTAAAAGTAGCCGGGATACGGTATCTATAATACCTTTGTTTTTAGAGCCAAATATGTAAGTGCAAATTTGACACATCGCTAAATTATCGATTACGTTTTTGGCTCTGGAGCCAAAGCTAATCATCGGATCTAAACCGGACTATACTCATTGTAAAGGTAATTTATCACTTGTTCTTTTAAAAGTTGTCCGAATACGGTATCTATAATACTTTTGGCTCCAGAGCCAAATATGTATGAAAAAATATTAATTACCTTCAATTTTTCAATTATACGTTTGGCTCTGGAGCCAAAGCTATTCGTTGCACCAAAACCGGACTACCCTCATTTTAAAGGTAATTTATCACTTGTTTAATCAAAAGTAGTCCGGATTCGCTATCTATAATAGCTTTAGCTCCAGAGCCAAATATGTGTGTAAAACCTAGAATTGCCGTTCACGTTTCGACTTACGTTTTTGGCTCTGGAGCCAAAACTATAATAGATATAGGATTCGGACAACTTTTAAAAGAACAAGCACTAAATTACCTTCAAAATGAGACTAGTCCGAGCTCAATCGGGCTGAAAGTTCTCCCACACCATTGACCGCCGTCAAACCCACCTTAATTGTTTTAATCCTTATCGGTCATAAAACGGAGGTCTTTTTTGACCGTCGATTTCTACCGAACGGCTGGACCGAATTAGACAAATGATTAATGGATTTTTAGGTGATTTTATAGGCTTTCTTTTTTTACTGAACGGCCAAATCGCCAAAACCTATAGTTTTTGAGATATAATCAAAAAACCTCAAAAAGTGCCAAAATTTTGACTTTTTTTGCAATTTTGACAAGGTTCCGGGCAAAATTTTTGTTGGCAAACTTCAGATTCGTAATCAGCGACCCAAAAAACATAAAATAAGATGGAGATTACGACTGTACCTAATTTTCCCGCTAAATATCCTAAGATGCCTGGGCTAAGGGTATAATAAGGAAAAATAATTTTGGTCCCTTACCCATGGCCATGGCCGACGCCGAATACTGAAACATCGACTCGATTATCGCAAGACAAACCGAAGTTCCTACACGCTCTCTCGCAAATATAACTTTGCCGATCAACGAAATTCAATTGCTTCCTTGGTTTTTAATACAATTTTTTTTCCTTCTTAACAAGATACAACATGAAAATATAAAGTTGAAACAAACAACAAAAGATTAATTGATTGGAAGGAAGAACAGAAGAATAAATGAAATGAGATTTTACCTTGCTCAAAAAGACGGCAACCTCTTGACCGCTAGGGTCGTCAGAGGGAATTTTCAAATTTAATTTCCACACTTACTCAAGTATAAATAATCCGACCAATCCCTCCCGATTATCCGACTCGTTAAGAAGGCTCCGTGCTCACAGCGGACGGCCTAATTCTCTAATAATAAAAGATAATAAAATTTTATTACTCCAAAAATGGTTATTTATTGTTGCCTTACTCTGAAGTCTGACTACTAGTACATTTCGTTTTAACGGTAGATATCTAAATAAAATATGGGGAAAAGAAAATTTTATTCCTCAGAATAACAATTATTTTTATATTAATATTTTTTACAGGAATAACAATTATTTCTAATAAGCACTTACTTAATTTTGTGCATACCTTTAGCAGATTTCTGAACGAAATTTAGGTATTATTCTTATTCTATTTTTTAAATTTTCGAATAACGAATGAATTTTTTTTTTTTTATTCGTAACCATACGAATGCCCTTGCAGGATTTCTGGAGCATCTACTTTATTATTCAGAAGTTTCCAGCCAAAGATGAGAAAACTTTAAGTTCGTCGCTGCTCCAAAGAGAGCAGGTAGTAGGGCGAAAAAGACGACGGTCGCAGTTGGTATAAACGGGACGTCGTAGGAGGAGGTAC
The DNA here is from genome assembly GCA_018703685.1 of Orius laevigatus. Classification (NCBI taxonomy): domain Eukaryota; kingdom Metazoa; phylum Arthropoda; class Insecta; order Hemiptera; family Anthocoridae; genus Orius; species Orius laevigatus. The sequence goes on along the minus strand of JAGWEN010000586.1, from coordinate 525 downwards.
TTCCTCCTGCAAATATTTCCGGATGTAATTTTCATTTTAATCAATCTCTATGGAGGAAAATTCAAGAAATCGGTCTTGTTACTATGTACAGAGAAGATGAAAACATTCAAATATTTTTTTAACCCTAGTACCACCAGGCGATTATTTGGGACGACCAAAACAATGATGTCAGGGCTGTCGTTCAGTACCTTATCAATAGCCTCAACATAACTAGAAGCTCTGTCGTCTCTTATTTGTTCCCTGAAATTAAATTCATTATTGACGTCTCATTTTAAAAATAATTACTCACAATGCTCTCAAATCGGGTATTTTGTAATTGAGGCTTTTGGCAGCGTTTGCCAACGTCCTTACAAAATTAGAGCAAGCATTTGCTAATTTACATGGGACGATGACAGCCCAACGTTGTATAGGAACGAAAAGGAAGGCGGAAGGTTTTTTTTTTTCTAAGAAACGGTAGAGACCGCCGAAAGTAAACGCAGTGTTGCCAATTAAAATATATGTATCCCCCAATGTTTAATATATGTA
>JAGWEN010000585.1:0-73065 GCA_018703685.1 Orius laevigatus | reverse complement strand
ATTAGACAGTTTTGACTAAAAACCACTTTTGAGCAACATTTTCATTTTTGATTTGCTCTAAAATGTGGTTTAGACGCATTTTTGTGATGAAACGAATCTGAGGTCGAATGTTTCGATAAAAATTTTTTTTGACTCACACTCAAAGGGGTGACCCTGTCCACTTTTGGGGCAACATTTTCATTTTTATGATTTGCCCAAAATGTGTTTTAGACAGTTTTTTTAGGGTGAGAACAAACGAATCTTATAATTTGGAGGAACTTACTTGTTTTTCAAAATATTCAGTTTCTTCAATTGGCGGAAAGGAAAGTTTCTTGACTGTTCAACGCAAAAAGTTCGGCATATTCTTGATTTTTGTCTTCAAGTTCAGCGACTGTTCGTCACGTTTGTTCTTGGTCCTTGAAAAGATATAAATAATAAAAGTTTATATAAATTTTACTTTTTCAACAATGTTTTCTTTCTTCTTTCAGCTTCTTTTCCCGATCTTCGTCTTCTCGTACTTCCCCCCCGTCTTTTAAAGTTGCGAGGCTTTTTTCGCAAATCTCTGCATCGATTCAGAAGTCCTTTCATTTTCGACTTAGAGCTCGATCGTCTTTACATTTTAGGCATTCCATGTTTCAGGCACTTTGAGGCACTCGAATTCTCGGGAGACTCAAAAGACCTCGACGTTTTTCTTCATGAGGGGTCTGAAGGTCTCTTAGGCGCAGTTTTCTCCGGCAGACACTCCGTTCACGACATATGTTTGATTATTTTGTTCCCTCACCTTTCCAGCTCGGGTGTTCTCAACTCGTATCGAATGTTTCTCGCAATGACCCAACTTCTCAGTCTGCACTCCTATTCCTACAACTCCCAATAATTAAACCACCAAATCAAATTCCCAAATTACTTTTTTTCAAAAGCCATTTTCGAGTCCACAATTCCTAAAATCACTAACATTACACGTATCGATGTTAAAACTACTGTCCACACTTGGAACTCTGCCGAGGTGAATATAGTTAGACATATGGTCAGTTAAAAGGTTTTAAGACAAAAACATCACAGTTAAGGTACTTCAATTTTATTTTACTAAAATAAAAATATCACAACACTAACACAAAAAAAAGCATGGCAGAAGGGCGAAAAAAAAGTGGATTTTTTGGCATTTTACTACCAAAAATATAAACCCCCCACCAAACCCCTCAGTAAAATTTGAAATTGACAAAAGCGAGTACTTGTCACCCTGGAGGGTGGTGGGATATTTCGGGGCTTTAGCACATCTCCTTGCTGAAGTTTCGACTTTCGTTTCCAACTCGCAACGTCGCTTTCATTTTTTCCTTTCTCTTCGATCCTATTTGTTCCTGACATAAAACCTTGATGTCGGACGGTTTTTGAGGCGGGCGATAAATAAAAGCGAAGCGTTTTCTCGGTTTTTCTTAAATTTCGTTGACGGTAGAGCGAGTGAAAGTTGTGAATGTCATGCACCAAGTAATAGTTCATGCTCTACTTTGATGTCATTATCCTGAGATTTAACGTGTTTCAAATGAGGAGTTTTTACAATATTGTTCAGACAGAAGAATGGTTGGAGTCTTTTTACTAGACTTGATGGAAATGGTTTGGGGAGTTGAGGGAGCGCAGAGTGGTGTAGGGATTAGGGGAAGTTGGTGATGGCGCATGGGGGGAGTGCATAATGGGAGATGAGGGGAGGTGTAAGTGAGAATGTGTGAGGGGAGAGTTGATTGGGGAAGGTGGTGATGGGTGATTAGGTGTGGTTAGGGATAGGGGGGAGATTGGGGGAGTCGTGATGGGAGATTGGGAGACGCGGATGGCGATTGGGGTGAGGTGGTGATGGTGAATTAGGGTGAGGTGGAGCATGCAAGATGTGGGAAGTGGTGTGATTGGGAGAGGGGAAGTGTGATGGTGATTGGGGAGTGTGCTTGGTGATTAGGGTGGATGGTTGTGGGATGCGTGGGTGCGGTAGATTAGGGGGCGTCGGTGATGGGATTGGAGGGTGGGAGATACGGGAGGGGGGTAGTAGATCGGGAGACGAGGTTGATCCATTCGAAGAATTTGGAGCCTTTTACTAGACTTGATGATTTGGGGGAGGTTTATAGGACGCGCAGAGTGGTGATTGGAGGATTGGGGAAGTGGTGAGAAGATGAAGAGGGGAGGTGATACAATGGGAGATGGCGGCGGACGGTGGAGTGGAGATTGAGAGGTTGATGTGGAACAGTGTGATGGGATTCGGGAGAGTGGAGGTGGGAGATTGGAGGTAGTGGTGATAGGGAGATGGGGGAGGTTGTAAGAGGAGATGGTGGCAGTGTAATGCGCAGATTACGGGGACGTTCACTTTGGTGGTTTAGATGCGTGTTGCAGATGTGATGGTGATTGGGGGACAGGTGGTGATTGGATGAGGTAGCGTGATGGAGTGATTAGTGGGATGGTTATGGATGGCGTGTGGAGATTCAGGGGCGGTGGTGATGGAGATGGGAGGGTGGTGGGAGATTGGGGAGCCGTGTGATGGGAGATGAGGGCGCGGTGGAGTATTGGGGAGCGTGTGATGGAGAGTAGCGGATGTGGTGATGGTGATATAGGGACGTTTAGATGGGAGATGGGGAAGTGTGATGGGAGATGGGGTGAGGTGGTAAGGGAGATGGAGCGGTAGTAATGGAGATTGGGGAGTGGGGTGGTGTGAGATTGCAGAGAGTGGTGAAGGGTGATTGGGAGGTCGTTAGAAGCGGAGATTGCGGAGGTCATGTAGGTAGAGACGTGGTGAGTGGAGTTGGAGGGTGACTGGAGATGAGGTGATGCGACATGTCAGGGGGACGTGGTGACGGGAGATGAGGGAGTGTGGATGGGGTGATTGGGGAGGTGGTGTGGGGCAGTGGTGATGGACAGTATACTCAGGGGATGAGATCGAGTGGATGGACAATGTGGGAAGGTGGCGGGTGTTTGTTGGAAGAGTCGGTAGAGTCCCGATCTCAAGAAACTTCAACATTCCCTCCGCTATACCACATTTGTCCTAGTATAAGGACACTCTACTCGGGTTTGTATATATGACTTAGCAGTTGATATCGAATACGTTCGTCGTCCTACTCCAGGTCTTCTTACATCCATAGAAGGAAATGAAAAATCTGAAATAATTATGATAATTTAATTTAATATTCAGTTTTAATTTAAGATCCCATTTTATGATGTTTTTTACCCAAATTTCATAGAATGAATAAGTGTAAATTTGTGTACCTTGAGATGAAATATCCTTCAAACTAACGTCATCCTCACATCTCACATCGCCTCACTTTCTCCAGTCTATGCACAGTAAAAGTCCGGAGATTTGCACCCTTCTTTCGTCCCACTCGCACAATCGAAAACGAATCCCTAAATTTACATTAATACACAGAAAACTCATATTTCAAATAAATTACTTCCTATGCGAATTCTGAGTCAAAAGCTGTTCTATTGAATCGTCAATTCGTCATCTTATCTCTCAACTCGGTATTTTCAGATGCAAGCAGTTTATACGTTGAATAATCCCAGACGATGCTCATGCAAAGATTCAAGCTCATAACCTAAAAATAACAAATAAATTAACAGCTGCCACTTGGGAGTTTCTTTACCCTTTGATGGAGGAAGACATGCATTCTTGCTGTTCTTGGAAATCCTTTTAAGGGAGTCACTATTTGCCAATCATTGTTTAACGTCCGGTTTTCTTTTTCCAAATTTTCACATTCCTGAAAAACGATAGAAAATGATAAATTAAAACTTTTGTGGTACCAATTTAAAGATGCAAGTTCGAGTTGAGTTTGTTTAGCTGGTCGAGTTGTTCCATTAGAGATTTTCGAGTCGCTGATTTGAAGATAAAAGTTGATCTTTTTCCGCACTCATTGGTATTTTAGGGCTTTTATGTCTCTTGATGTTCTGCTCGATGAGTCGATTTGGTCTCGGGAGGCTTTTTCGATTCGAGCGTGTGTGCTCATCAACTTCTGAGCGGAGCATTGATCGACCTGTCGTTCGCATCCGCCAAATCTGCTTTCAGCTTGTCCCTTTCCGCTGTGACCGCTTCAAGCTGAATATAAGCACAAAGTTTAGTTTGAAAAGCAGCGACTTAGTTCCTACCGTGCATTATTCAATTCTTGAAATAACCTAGAAGTCGCTGAATTGCTCAAATCGTTAATGTCCGTCAAACTGGAAGATTTTGAAAATCTAGAAAAAAATTAATTTTACTACTACGTAATTTTACTTACTGAATTTGATGTTCGACTATTTGAGTGAGTGGAACAATTTTAGATCGGAACAGCTCGAGGAAATCTTCAAAAAGTATTCGACCTTCATCGTCAGGTTTGAGGGTTGAAAAAACTTGAGAGACGACCTGATCGGCCATCGTATCCATGCCGACGGCCGAGCAGACCATCGCCAACTCATTTCGGTGTAAATAACCTTCTCGGCCGACTCCTAGGCGCTCCCATGCGTTTCTTAACTCGCTTTCACCACTGACTACTCAAAAAATTTCATAACTTGCTTAAATGCCTGTCACGTCCACAACTTTTGAACAATATCGACATTTATACTGTTAAAAAGCTATTTTAAAGAGCTTTCTAACGGTATAAATATCGATTAATTCGGTCTAAAATTGAGGAAGTTATGAGCGTTCCAATTTACCTTCATATTCTTTATTGATGGACAATTTATTGACGGGTTCGACTTCTTCGCTATCACTTATTGAATAGTGATCATTATCACTACTTGAACAAAGCTAAAAGGGTGGATTATTAATAAAATATAAATTGTAATGAAGATAATACCCGAATATTGTTGAGACTAGTAGAGTGGAGTGTGTTGGTTATCTTGATTTGGTTCGATTCGCTCGAGTTGTCGAGTTGTTCGAGTTTCTCGATGCTTTCAGGACGAGACCTTCGGCCGTACTTTTTTTCCCCGTAGACGTACTTGGGGGAGACCTCTCTCACTGAAAAGAATAAAAAATCTTTCTTGTGAAGGTTGAAAATTGGGTTTCAAGCCGTATCCAGCATCCTCAAGACATGGTACCTACTATTTTCACTACTGGAAGAGTACCCAACATACCATATTCAGCACTCACGGCGTACAATACAACAATCACAGCGTACCCGATATACTTACCTATTCAACAACCACAGCGTACCCAACATGCTCACCATATTCAACAACCACAGCATACCCAACATACTCAACAATCACAGCATACCCTACAATATACTCACCATACTCAACAATCACAGCATACTCAACAATATATTCACCATACTCAACAATCACAGCATACCCAACCTCACCATATTCAACAATCACAGAGTACCCATGATACCCACCATATTCAACATTCACAGCGTACCCAACATACCATATTCAACAATCACAGCGTACCCAATATACTTACCTATTCAACAACCACAGCGTACCCAACATACTCACCATATTCAACAATCACAGAGTACCCATGATACCCACCATATTCAACATTCACAGCGTACCCAACATACCATATTCAACAATCACAGCGTACCCAACTTACCATATTCAACAATCACAGCGTACCCAACATGCTCACCATATTCAATAACCACAGCATACCCAACATACTCAACAATCACAGCATACCCAACATACTCACCATATTCAACAATCACAGAGTACCCATGATACCCACCATATTCAACAATCACAGCGTACCCAGCATACTAACCATATTCAACAATCACAGCGTACCCAGCATACTCACCATATTCAACATTCACAGCGTACCCAACATACTAACCATATTCAACAATCACAGCATACCCAGCATACTAACCATATTCAACATTCACAGCGTACCCAACATACTCACCATATTCAACAATCACAGCGTACACAACACACTCACCATATTCAACATTCACAGCGTACCCAGCATACTAACCATATTCAACAATCACAGCGTACCCAGCATACTAACCATATTCAACCCATGATTCTCACCATACTACCCATGTAGCCATGATACTCATGATACCCATGAGTATCAGTACCCATGATACTCACCATATTCAACATTCACAGCGTACCCAACATACCATATTCAACAATCACAGCGTACCCAACTTACCATATTCAACAATCACAGAGTACCCATGATACACACAATATTCAACATTCACAGCGTACCCAACATACCATATTCAACAATCACAGCGTACCCAACTTACCATATTCAACAATCACAGCGTACCCAACTTACCATATTCAACAATCACAGAGTACCCAACTTTCCATATTCAACAATCACAGCATACCCAACATGCTCACCAACTTGAGTATATGAGTATGCTGTGGGTTCTGATTATGATGGATATGTTGGGTATGCTGAGAGTGGTGTTTGGCAGAGTATGTTTGGTGAATAAGGTGGATATATTGGATATGCTATGAGTGCTAATATAGAGAGTATGTTGGTTAAGCTTTGAGTGATGAACACGGTGAGTTGGGTATGCTGTGAGTGCAAAGTATGGTGAGTGCGCCAGGTAGGCTTTAGGTGCAGTATATAGAGGGAAGTTGGGTATGCTGTGAGTGCTGAATGTGGTTGGTTCTTCCAAGTACTGCTTTCTCTTCCATGCATTGTATCATTCGGCACTCAATGAAAGTCTTGAATTTAAGTATTGATACTTATAAAGTATCGCGACTTCCCTTGTCACCATACAAAATAATTAAGCTTTCAAACAAATTGTACCCCAATAAAGGTACTCCTCAGAGCCTAACTCGCCTAAATTGGGAAAAACAGTAATCCTCCAACTTTACTGGACTCCCAAAAGAGCATGGCAACCTTAAAACGCATATTACCAGGACTTGGAGTCCGGTCGCCCCTGAGGCCGCCGAGAAGGGTAAGCAGCGCATCGCGGAACTTGGAGAACGTGACCGGAGCCGAAGTTCCACTTCCGTTCGGCACAAGGAACGATCGAAGTTCTTCCCTCGCCTCGTCCAAATGAAGCAACTCGCACAGCTTCTCGAGGCCTGCATCGTCCAGAACGCCTTTCCCATCAAAATCGCAGCTTTTGAACACCTCAAGAAGTTGCCTCTCGTACGGATCTCGGGGAAGAGATTCCATAGCATAATTAAAAACAACTGAAAAACAAATAAACCCTCCATTACGAATTGCAACCGAATTACACAACGATTACGACACCTCTTTCATCCATATCAAAACTTACCTTCAAACTCCAAACTAGTTATTCAAATATTTTCAAATTCTAATGGAATTGTGGAAACAAAACAATCACTGACGGTCCGCCATTGGATTAGGAAATGAATAACGAGAACACAAGACGAATGACGAAAACGACCGAGTAACCTACTTCATTGATTTGATTGTCAAACTTCAAGTTGTATAGACCAACACAGATAGTTTATAAAGTTCTAAACCAATAAGAACACAGATTGGCCAGTGACGTTTTCGGTAAGCTCCCCCACTCTTTTCCAACACAAAATGCACAGAAGGGCGGGAAAGGGCCAAGCGTGGGAGTGCACAGGGGACGAAAAGGGGGGAAAAAGCACAAAGTACAAACAAATGGGAAAAGGCCTGGATGGCAGATTTATACCCGAACATTCACCACAGTATTGATACCGAGGCCTTCCCCCGGAGTTAGGACCGGGTTTGGGATTTTTCACTCTATAAAGAACAGACAGATGTGGGTAGAGGAGTGGGGGAGGTGAATGAGGGTAGGGGCGGATTTGGGGTGGTAAATGAGGGTAGGAGAGAGTGGGGGAGGACATTGGGTTATCCAAACGACCCAAACTAAACCCAAACTGTCCAAAACCCCTTAGTCTATACACCAAAGGTTAGCAAACTGGAGGGGCGTGGGCAGGCTCGAGATTTTTTTGTGTGCAGATATCCTCCAAAAATTCGTCAAACATTTTTTATACAGCCAAATAGTCGTCAAAAACCTCAAAATCAACATTTGTAAAGCCTACTTTTCGTAAAAAAAAATAAAAATAAAAATAAACCTCAAAATCAACATTTATACAGTCAAATTTTCGTCAAAAACCTCAAAATCAACATTGTGAAGCCTACTTTTCGTCAAAATCAACATTTATACAGCCAAATTTTCGTCAAAAACCCTCACAATCAACTTTAAATTGACAATTTTTCGTCAAAAACCTCCTAATCATGGTTAAAAGAGCCAATTTTTTTTTTTTTTTTTTGCCAAAAAACCTCAAAATCAATGTTTTAGGTGCAATTACTTTTGTCAAAAACCTCAAAATCAACATTTTAAAGCCCAAATTTTCTTCAAAAACCTCAAAGTTAACAGTCAAAACATTTTGGGGAGGGGGGCGCAAAGGTTTTCATTTGTTTAAAAGGGGGGCGCACTCTGAAAAAGTTTGGGAGCCTCTGCTATGCACTATTCAAACTTTTTGGATTGATAAGTTTCTCCAACTTAAACGCTAGACAAACCCACATTTGGGATGATTGATCTAAGAACTTTAAATTGCAGCAACCATCCATGATCCATACAACAACAAAGAAGGTGTTTATATGCTCTGTCGATGGATCTGTGCTGGCAAATTGGATCCCGCCATGCCCCGCCCAAAATCAGGGTATCAATGACGTAGTTCTACACAAGATGGATTCTCTGACGTCATTTTCAGCACGACGGAGCTGATTATGACGTACGCTATCGATAAGAGTATAACCTCCATGTTTTTTTGCTTAAAAATTAAATTTTGTTGTTTTGAGTGAAGATTTTGTGTTAAAAATAATATGCAGAGATGAAGAGAAGTAAGAAAAAGTCGAGCGTCTCCGAACATTTGGATTCCGTGTGCAGCGTCGAGGGTCGACCTTCGGAAAACATGAGTGCAGAAATGATGTGCCAGCTATACGAGGGGCAACTCTCGAAGTACACGAATGTAATGAAAGGCTGGCAATTCCGTTGGTTCATTCTCGACCCTAAAACGGGAATTTTGAGTTATTATTTGAACGAGAACGAACGTAAAACGCAACCTCGGGGTTGGGTACATTTGGAGGCCGCTGTCATCTGCCCGAGCGATGAAGATTCCAACACTTTCTCTGTAAATTCGAGCTCTGGGGAGAGTTTTAAGCTTAGAGCCCAAGACGCCAAAGCGAGGTATATCGCTGTTCCTTAATTATCCAATGATTATATTTTGCAGGCAAGAGTGGGTGAATCGATTGCGAGCAGTGTCGCAGCTTCATGCATCTTCACAAAGTGCTCGTGATCTTGCACCAAAGGTTGCCATACCAACGGACTCGCTTGCTCTTTGGGATGCATTTTCCGCTGTGCGAGAGCATCTTTTTAAGGCCGAGCAAAGCAACTTTTTGATGGCGAGAAGCATCGAAGATTTGCCGGCTAGCGGCGAGCTGAAGCATATCGATCCGGACCTTCTACTCCTGAAAGCCTCATCGCAGGCGATGCTCAACTCGCTCAACCAATGCCTTTTCATTCTCCACCAGCAGACCCAAGACGTCATGACGACCAAAACGAAAGCCGCCAAACACGAATCGTCTCATTCCAAAAAGAAATTTATGATCCCTCCTATTTAAGTACAACTTCAACTTCCTCCATGTCCCAAAATGAGCTTCATACGGTTTGCAAAGCAAGCAACTTGGGTGTCCATTGAGGAATTTAAAATTATTCACTTTATCTACATTCCTTTTATTTCTGGGGCTTCTTTCTTTTAAAAGAAACACCAAAAACTTGTCACTTGGGATATTGTTGCTTATTAATAAATTTAGTGTTTTTATAGTCTTTTGGTTTATGCATAAAGATCATTAACTTGCTCAGTGTATAAGGTATAAGCACCCACTTCTCATTTCCTCCCCTCATCGACCCTCCACTACTTTCCTCCACCTCCCTCATACTCACCCTTCCACTCGCCTCCTTCCCCCACCACTTCTCTTCCCTACACTCATTTACCTCCACCACTCTCCCCTACCATCATTCACCTCCCCTGCCCTTAATCCTTATTCACCTCCCCAACTCTTCCCTACCCTCATTCACCTCCCCCACTATCCCCTACCCTCATTCACCTCCCCCACTATCCCCTACCCTCATTCACCTCCCAACTCTTCCCTACCCTCATTCACCTCCCCAACTCCTCCCTACCCTCATTCACCTTCCCCACTCTTCCCTACCCTCATTCACCTCCATAACTCCTCCCTACCCTCATTCACCTCCATAACTCCTCCCTACCCTCATTCACCTCCATAACTCCTCCCTACCCTCATTCACCTCCCCCACTCTTCCCTACCCTCATTCACCTCCCCCACTCTTCCCTACCCTCATTCACCTCCCCCACTCTTCCCTACCCTCATTCACCTCCCCCACTCTTCCCTACCCTCATTCACCTCCCCCACTCTTCCCTACCCTCATTCACCTCCCCCACTCTTCCCTACCCTCATTCACCTCCCCCACTCTTCCCTACCCTCTTCACCACCACCACTCTACCATACCCTCTTCACCTCCCCCACTCTTCCCTACCCTCATTCACCTCCCCAACTCCTCCCTACCCTCATTCACCTCTCCCACTCTTCCCTACCCTCATTCACCTCCCCCACTCTTCCCTACCCTCTTCACCACCACCACTCTACCATACCCTCTTCACCTCCTCCACTCTTCCCTAACCTCATTCACCTCCCCCACTCTCCCTACCCTCATTCACCTCCCCCACCCGCCTCTGAAAACTTGGTCAAAGGATATGTTTTTTCACTAAAAACCATCATCCCTATTGACTAGCCTAGCATTTCCGAAGAAGCAATGGAGATTAAAAAACAAAATTTATTCAAAAAAACAATTTATTTTTCAACTAAGTAGTGCAAATATCACTACCAACATATCACCTTTTTGGAATAATTTTGATGGTCAAATTATTGACCAGAATCACCAAGCTCATCATTTTAAATGAAGAAAGTGCCATTTTCCAACTGAAAATAAAATATGAGTTTAAAAAATTTTTTAATAAAAAAGAACAAACCGATGTCTTCGACTGGAGGGCCTTCAGCAAAGTTGGGATTCGAGTTGACTATTTGTTCGGCTTCGTTTCGACCCAGAGATGACTTGGCGTCTCCAAGAGTCGTATTTGTTCTAAAAATGAAGTTAGTTTGCTAGCAGACGATATTTTATGAAACGAACAAGTTAATTTTGTCTTCGTCTTTCGAGATAAGTCCTTGCCATTCTTTGTGCGTCTGTTTAAGAATTTCTAGGGCGAATGCTCGATCTTTAAATTCGCCACCAAATGCGAAAGTGTTTTCTGGCTTCCCATCTGGGATTTTGTATGTTCTTAGCCATTCGACACTCGCTTTCAAAAGGCCGGGACAGTATTTCTCAACGTCCGTGATGTCCTTCAAAGTTTCAGCCAACGGGTCTTTGACGTTGATGGTGAAAACCTTCCAATCGGTTTCGCCCTCGTCGATTAAAGCGAGGCATCCGAGAACTTTCACTTGCATTATTTCACCTCTTTTCGCTATCTGCAAAGAAAAGGTCGTTAAGGTTCCAGTTCGGTTATAAGTGCTTACCCTTTGGCCGATTTCCATCACATCAATTGGATCGTTGTCACCTTTCATATTCGTGAACTCATCATTAATGTTTGGGTTCTCCCACGTCTGAAAAACATTAGTTTTAATAAAAAATACCGGAGGTCACTGCAACAATTGCAATCTCAATTACGGTTACAATTGCAGTCTAGAGTACGGTTACGATCGCAACATTAATTACGGATACACAATTAGGTTTTGATTGCAATCTTGATCATGGTCATCTACGATTGCAATCTCGATTACGGTTACAATCGCAATTATTAAATACGGTTACAATCTCAATTAGGTTGCGATTGCAAACTCAATCACGGTTACAATTGCGATTTTGATCATGGTTACCTAAAATTTCAATCTCAATCACGGTTACATTTGCAGTCTTAATCCCGATTACATTCGCAATATTAGTCACGGTAACACTTGCAATCTCGATCATAGTTACAATTGCAATTTTGATCATGGTTACTTACCTAAAATAGCAATCTCAATTGCGGTCACAAGTGCAATAACAATCACGGTTACAATTATTGCAAGCTCAATCACGGTTACATTTGCAATCTTAGTCACGGTAACAATTGCAATCTCGACCACGGTTACAATTGCAATCTCCATTACGATTACGTTTGCAATCTCGATCACGGTTACAATTGCAATCTCGATTACATCGCAATCTCAATTACGGTTAAGTTTGCAATCTCGATCACGGTTAGGTACAATTGCAATCTCGATTGCAGTTACGATTTGCAACCTCGATCACGGTTACGATTCGCAATCTCGATTACGTTTGCAATCTCGATTACGGTTACGTTTGCAATCTCGATCATGGTTACAGTTGCAATCTAGATTACATCGCAATCTCAATTACAGTTACGATTTGCAACCTCGATCGCGGTTACGATTTGCAATCTCGATTATGGTTACATTTGCTATCTCGCTCACGGTTACAGCTGCAATCTTGATTACACCGCAATTTCAATTACGGTTACGTTTGCAATCTCGATTACGGTTACGTTTGCAATTTCAATTACAGTTGTGATTGCAATGACGACCACGGTTACAATTGCAATCCTAATCACAGTTTTCAATTGCTTATGCTATCTTAATTACGGTTACAATTGCCATCCCAATTACAATTACAATGTCGATTACAGTTACGTTTGCAATCTCGATTACGGTTACAATTTTCACTCTCGATCGCGGTTACAATTGCAATCTCAATTATGGTTACGATTTGCAATCTCAATTACGGTTACGTTTGCAATCTCAATTACAGTTGTGATTGCAATGACGACCACGGTTACAATTGCAATCCTTATCACGGTTTTCAATTGCTATCTTAATTACGGTTACAATTGCCATCTCAATTACGATTACAATCTCAGTCAATCACTCAGGCAATCTCAATCACTGTTCCAATTCGCAATCTCATTCGGTTACATTTGCAATCTCGCTCACTGTTACAATTTTCAATCTCGATTACGGTTATGTTTACAATCTCGATCACGGTTACAATTGCAATCTCTATTATGGTTACAATTTGCAATCTCGATTACGGTCACATCATGACTTCCATTATTGTAAACATACTCATGATTATAATTAATTGTAATCTAATTATGATTAAAATTGCAATTGTAATTAGGAATACCTTTATGATTAGGAACAATTGCAATTTTTAAAAATTTAATTTATACTTGTGGAATAGCTCCGTAGTTCCAGATGTAGCCGTGATGAGGGAAACAGTTGGCGACGAATCTTAACTTTCCATTTTTCACATCTTGCTTAATCGGATTCAAAGGGTCACCTTTCGTGATCTAAAAACAAATAAACCTGCCCATTAGCATCAAGTGTCATGCCCCTATAGAACCAAGTGAGTTCACTCATTAAAATACAATAGAAAAAGAGTAAACCCAAGGTTAATAGAAACGAAAAAAGTATCCCCTCGGCTTATCAGAACAACTTATCTTTTCTTCTATTGCTATTATGTAACCCACCATTAACTAGCAATACTATACAAAAATCTAGGTTTTTCCCAGCTTATGGTCGATATTACGACATAATAAATCTATGCCCATAAAATTGAATTTTTTGTGGTCTTCACCTCCATCTTAGCATTGGACCAGCGAGGGATCTCAACAACCATATTCACGATTCCTTCGGCTTCATTTGCATACAACGGAATGTCATGGAAAGGCGAAATATAACCACTTTCGTTTTCTAAAAAATTAATAAATTAAAATGTATATTATGTCTAATATAATGACTTTTTTAAAAAACTTACTGAAATAAATTTTATAATCGAGGGTATTAGTGGTACCCTTTTGAACGACGCAATACTTCATGTTTAAAGTATTCTTCAAGGATGGGTTAAGAGTAGAAAAAAAGTTGTTATTTAATTTTTTCGATCGATTTGATATCAAAATTTTACGAGTCGACCTCAACACGTGATTAAAAATTCTCATAATGAAGAGACGGTGGCGCTACAAGCCGGTAGTGGCGAATCCTCTCACTAATAGTAGAGACAACCTCCCTTTTACGAAGTTGCTTTTCTATTAATAGATCATGCTTCTTCTTTTTGTGAATGGGACAAAAATAAAGTTTTTCTCTTTATTTTAAAAGGTTTTTTTTTTGTTATCTTAACTACTTGATAGTAATTTTTATACTTTATCTGAACTCTGAAGTGAGAAATCAGTAGTGGGGATTGTAAGTCACGTATTAATCGCTAGAAGCGCTGTTTTTCGGTGAAGTCGGTACAAAACACAGTACAAAAGGCTGTGGATTTCAAGAGGGAGGTTTATTGTGACGTCATGATCAATAACCGGATCAATTAGCTAACCGGCTAATCGGTTAATCCGAAGTCATCAAAGTTTTTTTTTAATTAATTGCTCCTTACGGTAAAGGTATCGATAAATTCGGTCAAAAATCGTGGGAATTACGGATTCAATCATGAAATCGTGACACATTGAAAGTTCAAATTCAAATTCAAATAAGTTTATTTGTATAGACAATGCAGTCATTACAAAAAAAGAAAGGAAAATTTTTACAAAAGTTCTAAATCACATTGAAATTTAAAACCTCCTTTTTCATTTTGGTCATACATATTGGCCAGTATTCACTACCTTTTTGACATAACAATTATCGACAGAATTTTTTATACATACTATGCCATAGAGTAAACAAAAGCTCTATAAAATACATAGCTTTCTAACGGTAACGGTATAAATTTCAACAAAATCGGTCATAAATTGTAGGCGTTATGGGGATTTAAAGATAACCGTGAGTTGAAAAACCGAGTAACCGGTTTCCATGACAAAAACCGTTGGAGTCTTCCCCTCTATCGTCATCCCTACTCCTTTCTCCTTATAACGTGCGTCATCATCTGATGTTTTCTTTTTCCCGGAATCGAATTGTTTCCCTCAGCCATTTTTGTTATTCAAGGCCCCCTTGTTGATCGAAACGTAATTGAAACGTTTTGGGGAGCGGAATCCCTGGATTTTCTTCTCTTCCTCTCCAACTTAGACGGCGATGGGATCGCAGAAGGTGGAAAACAATTCGGTGGCCGCCGTCAAAGCACCTCCGACGAAGCCTTACGGTAAAATCGTCCTCTCGCTCGAGAATGTCCTCCTCCCGGCCGAAAGACTCGCCGAGACGCCTTCCAGGCTCGACGGCATGGACGAAGAGACAGAAATGGACTCGAGGGTTCTAGGATGCGAGCTCATCCAAACTTCAGGGATCCTTCTCAAACTTCCTCAGGTATAAAACTCAAAAGTTGACCTTACGCCCTCATTCATCCTCTTCATATACCCTCATCCATCAAAAGTCCCACATTTTGAATTCCATATCATTTGTTATTTTTCTTCATTCTTAAAAGCACAATTATGTTCAAAGTTTACAATTTTAAATTTTGGTTTTACTTAAAACTTAACCTCGTAGTTCAATGCTAAAGAATAAGGAGGTTATATTCAGGTTTTAAACTATTTTGCTATTCGGTAGGTCTAGTTTGAGGTCACTTCTTAGTTCTGACAGCCTTGATGGTGGCTAGTACGATGTCTACATTGGATGGATGTCCAGTTTTTGCAGCATGGCTTGCATATCTTATGAGTTAGTTGCTATGGTAGCAATGGTTGCTGTGTTAGCTCTATGTTATCGTTTTCTTACATCCCCTTGGAGTTTTCTGAGCATAAATTGAAGATCGTTAGTCTTGGGGTGGCTTTAATTCTCCCTCCTGTCACTAGAGGAATGAGGTTGGAACAATGACCATGAATATCCTTAATTGCACATCCTGGTGAGGATGTCCAGTTAGTGCAGGGATGCGCCTTATGTGCTGGTTCCTATGGTAGAAATGATGATTTAGCTGTTGGTGTTAGCAATGCTAGTGTTTTTCTGTTAGTGTCAGCCTGGCTTGCATCTTGTGAGTTGGTTGCTATGGCAGCAATGTTTGCTGTGTTAGCTCTATAGATGATGTTAGCAGTCGCTTACATCTTGGAGTTTTCTGAACTCGTTGAAGATTGTTAGTCTTGGGGTGGCTTTAATCCTGAACTTTAATACTCCCTCTTGTCACTAGGGGAATGAGATTAGAACAATGACCATGAAAATCCTTAATTGCACATCCTCTTCTAAGGTGAGGATGTCTTGTTAGTGCAGGGATGCTTCTTATGTGCTGGTTCCTATGGTAGAAATGATGATTTAGCTGTTGGTGTTAGCAATGCTAGTGTTTTCTGTTATTGTCAGCAATGATAGTGCTTTTTGGTGTTAGCTATCCTAGAGGATAAACTCTTGGACTGACACTGAAATGCTAGCAGTTATCACTTTTATTCAGGCTTTCCCCAGCCTTAATCCTGATCTTTAGTTCTTCCTAGTGAATATCCTGAATTGCACATCCTCTTCTGGTGACCAAGTCCAGTTATTGCAGAGAGGGATACACCTTATGAGCTTGTTGCTATGGTAGCAATGATGTTTGCTGTTTAGGTTTCTCCTTATGTAGCGAAAGTCTTTGCTGTTCACCTTTGGTGTCAATTGGTTACCTTTGATTCTTAAAACTGTCAGATAATTTGAGCTTTTTTCTTTTACAGGTTGCTATGGCTACTGGTCAAGTAATATTCCAAAGATTTTATTATTCTAAGTCGTTCGTACGACAAAGTATGGAAACGACGTCAATGGCTTGTATATATCTCGCCTCAAAAATAGAGGAGGCGCCACGGAGTATAAAAGATGTAATGAACGTCTTCCATCATATACGACAAGTCAATTCCCAAAAGTGAGTAGAAGTTATTTACTTTCGTTTTCCCTAGAACGATCGCAGAACATGATACTTGTTTCTGCCTTCATTCTTTGGAAAACGTTATTGGTTTTTTTCTTTTTTCATTAAATTTCAGCTTTTCGATTTATTTAACCTGGTTATCTGTGACCGAATGTTTTATCGTTAGTCCAACTTTTTTTTTGTCTTCGTTGGATTTTCTGGTGTTCTAGCCATGTAAAAGGTCTTATATCTAAAACTAGTATCCTATGCAATACTTTATACTCCTCCTACTCCCACTGACAGGGGTTGGTCCCCTGATTAACCACAAAAAAGAGCGAATTTTTTCGGTTTTTTGCCAATATCTTAAAAACCATAGGTCGTAGGCGAAAAAATTTTAAGCACAAAATTAAAGCTTATTCAATTTGCTACAATTTTGAACTTAACAGATTTTTTACAGGGCCAAGCGTTTCTGAGCTACGTGGCAAAAGAAAAAAGAAAAAAAAGTTTTCAATTTTGACCTGGATGGAAGACTTCTTTTATTGAAAAAAGTGTACTTTGTATAAGTTGAAGATAAGATTATGTTCTACCTCCTTCAGAGGTCAAAATTGAAAATCTCGTTTTTTTGTCGCCTCGTAGCTCAGATACGTTTGGTCCTACAAAAAATCTGTTTAGTTCAATTTTGTAGCAAATTGAATAATCTTTAATTTTGTGCTTATAATGTTTTCGCATACAACCTACAGTTTTCGAAATATTGGCGAAAAACCGAAAAAATTCGCCTTTAAACCTATCTACCTCTCTGAATACCCCCCTTATTCCCTCAACTACCTACCCCCTCCCTTCTGGACATAAGAACACTGCCAACCTAAAAGTTAAAAATTTCAATTACATCGGTCACAGATCACCTCTAAATAATACAAAATTCATTAAAATTTAAATTCAGACTTAATTATCGAAGTAAACTCTGCAATTTAAATAAAAAAAGGTACGATGGGAAAGCAAAAAAATTCACATTTGACTTAAATCGCACCAAAAAGGTTTTTGTTCAATTTTTTCCTCATTTCGTGTCATTTTTCGTTCATTTTCATTTTTTTCATTTAAATTTTTTTTTGGCTCACTCAAAATCCTTTCTGTTGTTCTGTGTAAAAATAATAATTTTTTTTTGCCTTGATTTGACAGTGAAAAACTTTTGAATGTTTTTATTTTTTGTGGTTGTTTAAAGGATTTTGGTCTTTTCGCTTCCCAAAGCACAAAGACCAATCAGGCTTGCCAAAATTCCTTTAAACAACGACATTTTTTTTGTTTATTTGTTGTTTTTGAATTGATTTGCTCAAATATGTTTTTTGGGGTTCGTTCGCAGATTGTGGTATTGACAGCGTGACTAAAAGGGGAGAGTGACTGGCGAGCAGCCAATTTGGTCGGCGACCGTCCACCCTAAAGCCCACGTTGTCACCTTCCTATTTAATTAGAGAATCGCATCAATTGCGACATTCTTCTCAAAAATATTAAAAATCAGGAATATTAACCTAAAAACATAAAAATTTATTTCAGTCCAATGGTATCGTCGATCCTTTTTTTCTTCTTTTAAGTAATTAATTTTTTTCCTTTTTATTAAACATATTTTTTAGAATATTGAAAAATTATATTATTTATTATTAAAAAAACAAGTCTCTGGATTGGTATGTATACTACCATAATAATGGAGCCCGACGTTTTCCGAGGTATAATCGACTATTCCGTAGCTTCTGGACTTGGACAGTGAAAAGTGAAAAAATAAGTGAAAAAGTGTTCTTTCAGGTAAATTTTATTTAAAAAAAACTGATCTGGTAAGATCCTGAACCTGAATTTTTGTACTTTTATTTCAAAATGTGCAGTGTTTTGTGTCTATTCCAGGAAAATGTGAACAATGGACCAATCTGGACTATATTTTAAAAAATTTTCTATTTTTTGTGTATAAATAGGATGAAAACGTTTACAGGTGCGAATTCTGAACAGGTAATCGACATCGAAATCTTGAAAAAATGAAATTTTTGGACATTTCGAACTTCTCAAAACACCATAAACTTCAAAATTCCGTCCAGAAACTTGTATTTTCCGTTTAAATCGTTAGGTTACGACAGAAAGGATACTGAGCCGGGTTAAATTTAAGATTTTTAGCGAGAAAAAGAAAAGAAAGAATTTTTTTTTTTAAACTTTGTTTAGGCCAATAACTCCGATGCCTCTGGACCAACACTACACAGAATTAAGGACTGAAGTAATTAAAGCGGAAAGACGCGTTTTAAAAGAATTAGGATTCTGCGTTCATGTCAAACATCCACATAAAGTAATAAATTTAAAAAAAAAATTATATTCTTATTGATGATTTTATTTCAGATAACTGTGATGTACCTTCAAGTTTTGGGGTTTGAAAAGGACAAAAATTTCATGCAGCTTTCATGGTAAATTTTAATTTATTTAATTTTGACTTAATTTGATAACCTCCTAATAGTCCAGTAAATCTAAAGCCTGGGGGTAAAAAAGGATCAAAGAATCAAATTTGCAGCAAATTTTATAGGCTTTAATTTTGTTTTTATAAAATTTTTTGAAATTTCAATTTTTGAATGAAATTTTTTTTAAATTTTTTGAAATTTACCCCCACCCCTGCCTATTGATCGTTAATTGCTTTTTGAAAGTCGTATTTTAAAGGTAATTAAATTCTCTACAACTTTTATTAAGTACATTTTTTTGATTAAATGACGTCTTCTGTCCTTTAGAGGTCAAAATAGAAATCCCGGTTTTTTTTTGCGACCTCGTAGCTCAGAAACGTTTGGTCCTACGAAAAAATCATATTAGCTCAAAATTATGGCAAATTTAATTATCTTTAATTTTGTACTAAAAATTATTTCGCCTACGACTAACGGTTTTCGAGATATTGCAGAAAAAACTTTTAAAAAATCCCAATTTGTGTTATTCGAGGATTTTCCTTTTTTCAGGAATTACATGAACGATGCCCTTCGAAGTGACGTTTTTATGAGATACGACCCCGAAACGATAGCGTGCGCTTGCATTTACCTGAGCGCTCGCTATTTAGAAATCAACCTCCCTCGAAACCCTCCGTGGTTCGCTATTTTTAAAGCGACCGAAGCTCAAATCCTCGACATCTGCCACAAAATCCTTCTACTTTACAAACGCTCCAAAGTCAACATTGAAGAACTCGAGAAGAAAGTGAGCGATTTACAAAAGCAGTATTTAGACTCGAAAGTCAAAAGTAAAACCGTCGTCGTCGGCAACAACACACCAAACAGCGTCAATTCTCCCAAGTAAAAAAAAATTTCATCTAATTTTTTAAAATTAATTTTATTTTTAGCAGAAACAACCATAATAATGAGAAGGCAAGAAGTAGAAGCGAAAGTCGTTCTAGATCTAATAGTAGGAGCCCTATCAAAAATAAAAGATCCAAAGGCCATAGGTAACGTTTTTTTGTCTTAAAAATTTTTTTTTAAATTTCTTTTTTAGCCGTGGAAGGTCAAGATCGGGAGAAAGAAGAAGCAGTAAAAAGCATCGGATAAGACGAAGTTACACTCCAAGCCCTTCGCCTCCCAGACATTCCTCAAAACACTCCAGGTAAATTTTTTCTTTTCATGTTGGCAACACTGTAACCTTTTTTCAGGGATAAGTCGAGATACCGCTCTCGGTCGAGAAGTCCCGGAGCCCGCTCTGGCAGCTATGATAAATATTACAGCTCCGAGAAAAAATCGAGAACGAAACATCGAGACAATTACGACGATGTACGAATACGGAGTAGACACTGACAACCATTTCCAGATAGCATTTATGAGTCTAATATTTTAAAAAAACTAAAACTTTTTTTTATTTTTCCCATAATTTTCTTTTGACAATGTAAATATTTTGTTGATTTCCATCTTAATTTTTCATTTTGTACATAATAAAAACATTTTTGCGAAATTTCGTGTTTGAAATCTAAGAAAACAGGGTGGCGAGAAAAGTCAGTTAAAATAGTTAAATAAAGAATATATCACATTTCGACCAAAAAAATATTTATATTGAAATATATGTATTTCCATTGTACCAAGAATGGGTAGAAAATTTTCCCTGATATAGCACTGCTCTAGCATCGTTCTAGGGCCACTTAGGTGGCACCACTCTAGATAATCCTTCTATGAGAGAAATTCCCTCGTAAAAATTTCCCTTTTTCACACCATTTTTTAGTTTATCTCTTATTTTCTAAAGAAATAAAGCTAATAAAATATGTCATAAAATAAGGACAATGCTTTGTATTTTTTTCATGATAGTACCAAAAATTGGTATTTTGTGGTGTGGCTTGCGATCAGAACCGAAGAATGGCCAATGCGTGAAATACTAGAGAAAAATTTCCCTTTTTTGTTTGAATTTTCCCTTCTAAGAGAAAAAAATTTCCCTCGAAATTACAGCACTGGTCCAGGTATTAGTGCAATAAGAAAATATAAATATACAAAGGGTTATGCTTTGTCCTTATTTCATGATTGTACCAAAAATTGGTATTTGGTAGCATTTTGTGGTGTGGCTTGCGATGAGAACTGCGTAAAATGCTAGAGAAAAATTTCCCTTTTTTGTTTAAATTTTCACTTTAAGATATAACAGCACTGGTTCAGGTATTAGTGTAATAAGATATCATAAATGATACATTTTTACTTTGTTATTACTGGTACTTAAATAAGTTAACAAACTAAAAAATAATCAAGCCTGGCAAGTGGCAACACTGTTTCCCTCACCACTTGTTACCTCCCTCAAGGTTATACTCTTATCTCTTGTCACTGATAACAAACGGCGTTTAAAATGATGTGATGAGTAACAAAATGTGTTAGCGTCCGCCGTCAAGTGTTTTCTTTTAAATCAAATAATGGCCGACATCTCCGATATATACTTGAACTTCACCTTCGCCTGGAGCTGGAAAGATTTCTGCGGCCGCGATAATTTCCAAGTCTGGGACCGAGAACATAAAGATTTCGACATTTGCTTTCAATCGGTTTCTTTCTACTTGCCCATTACGTCATTGATAGCTATCCTCTCCTCATATTATTTGGGGGCTTTGCATTCTCGAGTTTTGCGGCTCAAAAGGGAAAAATGGATCCTCCGAATAAGATCCACGGTGTCACTACTCCTCTCCGCTTTGCCAATAGTGAGGGTTTACATGGAAGAAACATTCTTTCCTGGGCAAATTCTTCCAGTTCATTACCTACTCGCGGTCTTCGAATGTGTTGCTTGGTTTATGCATTTTTGCTATTTGGTTTCTTTAATCAGCAAAGCAGGACCTACAGTTAGAGGCCCTGTTGTATTAGGGGTAGTTTGGACTTCAAATTTTATCATTACTTGGCTTAATGTGCATTCAAATTATTTAATTTATTTAAAACCGGATAGCGAACTGTATAGATCTGGGATTCCTTTTTATTTTTCGGTAGTTATGGTTGTATTACAATGTTTGTATTTGATGACTTTGATACCTCCAGGGAGGGAATCGCGAAGAGAACGTTTTGAGCCGTTAAGCCGTGGAGAGCATTCTCCTCTTGTTGGGAATTATTCGCGTTTTAGGGAGTTGGTCGAGGCGGACTATTTGGGCCGAGCGATGGAAAATCGGGGGTTATTTTCTCGCCTTTTTTTCCATTGGGTTAACCCTTTGATTGAGAAAGGGGTTGCTGGGAATGTGGCAAATGTCGACGATCTTTTTGAGCTTCCTTTTAATTTGAAGTCATCGGATCTTTGGAAAAAGTTGTCTTTCGCATTGAATCCGATAAATCGGGATGTTCGGACGCCTCAAATAACGCTATTGAAAGCGCTCCACGTTTGCTTCTGGAAGCAATTTTATGGCGTCGGGATTCTCAGGATTGTCGCCGACGTGTCCGGTTTCTGCGGGCCGCTTCTTCTTAACCTTTTGATACGATTTATCGAAAATAAAGACGAGCCGATAAAATATGGATACGTTTACGCATTAGGTTTGAGTGTCTCTGCTTTAATCGGTAAAGACCTAAATTGGTCGAAATTGAGATTATTAAATAAGTTTGATTTTAGGTGCATTTTGCAACTGCCATTATAACTTTATGATCTCTAAAATTGGACTCAAAATAAAAGGATCTCTGGTCTCTGTAATCTACGATAAAACGCTTTCGGTCAATGCAGTCACACTTTCTCATTTTAAGTAGGTAAAATCAGTCAAGTAATTCGTCGTTTTTCAACTGTTTAGCTAACAAGGCTTTTATATGGTCTTTTATAAGATCTAATACGTCTTACATATAAGCCCCGTCTTACATATAAGCCCCGTCTTACATATAAGCCCCGTCTTACATATAAGCCCCGTCTTACATATAAGCCCCGCCTTATATATAAGCCCTGTCTGATATATAAGCCCTGTCTTATATACAAGACCCAGGACACGTTCGTCCGGAAAATTATAGCCTACTACCCTACTACCCTTATATATAAGCCCTGTCTTATATATAAGCCCTGTCTTATATGTAAGCCCTGTCTTATATATAAGCCCTGTCATATATATAAGCCCTGTCTTATATATAAGGCCGGTCTTATATATAAGCCATGTCTTATATAAAGGCCGGTCTTATATATAAGCCCTGTCTTATATATAAGCTCTGTCTTATATATAAGCCCTGTCTTATATATAAGCTCTGTCTTATATATAAGCCCTGTCTTATATATAAGCCCTGTCTTATATATAAGCTCTGTCTTATATACAAGACCCAGGACACTTTCGTCCGGAAAGTGATAGCCTACTACCCTACAACTCTCTCACCCAGCCTCTCATCTCCTCCCCTACCCTCCTCCTACAATTCACAACGTCCCCCATTCTCACCTCTCACTACCTCCTTCTTCCCATGGGTACCTGCCCCCAACCTTTTCTCTACCATCCCTCTCTTAACCACAACCTCACCTTGGTTCCCATCACTTTCCCTACCCTCCTCGACTTTCACCCCCCAACCTTTCCCCTTCCATCCTTCTACCATACAACCACCTCCCCCATTTCCCATCACCTCCCCTACCTTCCTCAACTTTCGCCTATCCTCCCCTTAACTTTCTCGTACTCTACCCTACCATAGCACTTCCTCAGCCCGTTTCCTATCTCCCATACCCTCCTCCACCCTCTCCCACCTCCCCCAACCAACCCTTACCAATAAAACCACAGAATTTTTTTTAATTAATTGTTTTCTCTGCCACCCTTGACACCCTTTTTTACTAAGATTTTTTTTCCATTTACATAAAAATTTATTTCATCTGCTTATAATTTTTATAGAGTTGGCGAAATCACAGATTTTATGAGTGCTGACATGGAAAGGGTTGTAAATTCTTGTGCGAGTTTTCATGCATTATGGAGTACCCCAGTTCAGGTAATATTCTCAATTCGCTTCTTATTTGGCGTCAATGAAATTTTCAGCTTTTGGTCACCTTAATACTTCTTTACAATCAAGTCCATCTTTCTTTCCTCCCTGGCCTCGCATTTTCCTTCATTTTGATTTTCGTCAATCGATTCCTTAGCGTCCAAATTAAAAAACTGAGCGATAAGACGATGTCTTACAAAGACAAGCGGTTGAATTGTGTCGCTGAAATTCTCCGAGGGATCAGAGCCATCAAATTTCTCGTCTGGGAACCCTTTTTCTTCTCGAAAGTTCAAAGCAAGTAGCAGAAATGTGGCATAAAAAAAAATTCGTCAAGACTTCAGATTCCAAGAATTTTTCAAATAACTAAATTTTAGATGTAAGAAAAGATGAAATGAAATATTTATCAATACGAAAATACCTGGATGCCCTTTGTGTCTACTTTTGGGCCACTACTCCAGTCGTTTTATCGCTTTTGACCTTCATGACTTATTCATTATCTGGAAATGAATTGACAGCTTCAGTGGTAAGTTAAAAATGAGTAATTAATTAATTTTCATTAATTAATTTTTATTAATTAATTTTTATTAATTAATTTTTATTAATTAATTTTTAATTAATTAATTTTTATTAATTAATTTTTATTAATTAATTTTTATTAATTAATTTTTATTAATTAATTTTTATTAATTAATTTTTATTAATTAATTTTTATTAATTATTTTTATTAATTAATTTTTATTACTTAATTTTTATTACTTAATTTTTATTAATTAATTTTTAAAATTAATTTTTATTAATTAATTTTTAAAATTAATTTTTATTAATTATTTTTTATTAATTAATTTTTTAAATTAATTTTTTAAATTAATTTTATTAATTAATTTTTATTGATTAATTTTTATTAATTAATTTTTATTAATTAATTTTTATTGATTAATTTTTATTAATTAATTTTTATTAATTAATTTTTATTAATTAATTTTTATTAATTAATTTTTATTAATTAATTTTTATTAATTAATTAATTAATTTTAATTAATTGATTTTTAATAATTAATTTTTAATAATTGATTTTTATTAATTAATTTTTAATAATTAATTTTTTATTAATTAATTTTTAATAATTATTTTTTAATAATTATTTTTTATTAATTACTTTTTAATTAATTAATTTTTAATTATTTAATTTTTATTAATTAATTTTTTTAAATTAATTTTTATTAATTATTTTTTTAAATTAATTTTTATTAATTAATTTTTTAAAATTAGTAATAAATTCCGTATTAATATATAAATAAATAAATTAAAAAAAAAATTAATTTTTTTACTGAAGGTATTTACAACGATAGCATTACTTAATATGCTGATTGCACCTTTAAATGCTCTTCCTTGGGTTTTAAATGGACTGGTGGAGGCTTGGGTATCTTTGAAACGAGTCGAAAGATTTATAGAGGTAAAATTCTTAATTTTCAAAATTTCATTATGACCATAATTATTGTAACTTCAGCTTCCGGACAATTTGATCAACGAGTATTATGACAGGCCGACAGATTATGCATTGTCGATCACGAACGGTAACTTCCATTGGGGCAAAAATAATTTTTCGTTGGACGGCATCAATTTGAATATTGGGAAAGGCCAGCTGATCGGAATTATCGGTTCGGTCGGAAGTGGAAAATCTTCGTTGATTGCTGCTATTTTGTCTGAACTTGAAAAAACGTCTGGATCGGTTTCTGTGATGGATTATAGCGAAGGTTTCGGTTACGTAGAGCAAACGCCGTGGCTCCAAAAGGGAACTATTCAAGCCAATATACTTTTCGGTCAACCTTTAATCCAGCATAAATACAGGTTTGTGAAGTCAATTTTGATTTCTTAGCTTTATTATCCAAATGTGAAATGGCATGCAGTGCAGTCTGTCACAACAAGCCCACAGTTATCTCACGAGAAACTACCCAATCCTTCCTCCAACTACCCCTCCCCGCTTAGATGCCACCATTTCCCCAGTTATTCCATTCCTAACTACCCCTCCCCCAATTACCCCATTCATCTCCCCCAAATCACCACGTTTATCTCCCCCCTTTCATCTCCCCCAAATTACCCCCACTTAACCCCAATTTCCCCACTTTTCCCCATTACCACCCCTTTACCCCCCAATTTACCCCCCCCCACACATTACACCCACTTTACCCTCATTACCCCCATTACCCCCACTTTACCCTCATTACCCCCCACTTTACAACCTTTACCCCATAACCCCCACTTTACCCCGTTACCCCAATTACCCCCACTTTACCCCCATTGCCCCGTTTATCTTCCCCCAAATTACCCCGTTTATCTCCCCCCCCAAATTCCCGTTTATCCCCCCCAAATTACCCCGTTTATCTCCCCCCAAATTGCCCCGTTTATCTCCCCCAAAATCCCCGTTTACCATTCCCGTTTATCTCCCCCCAAATTCCCCGTTTATCTCCCCCAAATTACCTCGTTTATCTCCCCCCAAATTACCCCGTTTATCTCCCCCCCCCCGAATCAACCCGTTCATCTCCCCCAAATTACCCCCCATTACCCCCGGTTATCTACCCCAAATTACCCCGTTTATCACCCCCAATTACCCCGTTTATCTCCCTCCCCGTTTATCTCCCTCCGATTACCCCGTTTATCTCCCTCCGATTACCCCGTTTATCTCCCTCCGATTACCCCGTTTATCTCCCTCCGATTACCCCGTTTATCTCCGTCCGATTACCCCGTTTATCTCCGTCCGATTACCCCGTTTATCTCCGTCCGATTACCCCGTTTATCTCCGTCCGATTACCCCGTTTATCTCCGTCCGGTTACCCCGTTTATCTCCGTCCGGTTACCCCGTTTATCTCCCTCCGGTTACCCCGTTTATCTCCCTCCTATTACCCCGTTTATCTCCCCCCGATTTACCTCCCTCCTATTACCCCGTTTATCTCCCCCCGATTTACCTCCCTCCTATTACCCCGTTTATCTCCCCCCGATTTACCTCCCTCCGGTTACCCCGTTTATCTCCCTCCGGTTACCCCGTTTATCTCCCTCCGGTTACCCCGTTAATCTCTCTCCTATTACCCCGTTTATCTCCCCCCGATTTACTCCCTCCTATTACCCCGTTTATCTCCCCCCGATTTACCTCCCTCCTATTACCCCGTTTATCTCCCCCCGATTTACCTCCCTCCTATACCCCGTTTATCTCCCCCCGATTTACCTCCCTCCTATTACCCCGTTTATCTCCCCCCGACCCTCCTATTACCTCGTTTATCTCCCCCCGATTTACCTCCCTCCTATTACCCCGTTTATCTCCCCCCGATTTACCTCCCTCCTATTACCCCGTTTATCTCCCCCGACCCTCCTACCCCGTTACCCCGTTTATCTCCCCCCGATTTACCTCCCTCCTGTTACCCCGTTTATCTCCCCCCGATTTACCTCCCTCCTATTACCCCGTTTATCTCCCCCCGATTTACCTCCCTCCTATTACCCCGTTTATCTCCCCCCGATTTACCTCCCTCCGGTTACCCCGTTTATCTCCCCCCGATTTACCTCCCTCCGGTTACCCCGTTTATCTCCCTCCGGTTACCCCGTTTATCTCCCTCAAGTTACCCCGTTTATCTCCCTCCAATTACCCCGTTTAACTCCCCCAAAATACCCCATTGTTATTCTCCCAAGTTAACCTGTTCATCCCCCCAAATTACTCCCTTTTTTACCCCCCCCCCCATTATCCCTATTTATCTCCCCCAAATTACCCCCACCCTACCCCTGATTACCCCATTGTTATTCCCCCAATTTACCCCATTTATCTCCCTCCAATCACCCCATTTATCTCCCCTCAACTTATATTTTGAATTTTCAGCTCTGTCCTGAGAGCCTGTGGGCTTATCAACGATTTGGACCGTCTCCCAGGTAGAGATTCAGCCAACGTCGGCGAATCAGGCTGCACCTTAAGCGGCGGACAAAAAGCGAGGCTCGCCCTCGCCCGAGCAGTTTACCAAGTAATCCCCTATATCAGAAACCAAAAAAATTCATATCTTTATTCAAGGATAAATCCATCTATCTTCTTGATGACATTTTATCCGCCGTCGACCCTCACATAGCACGCGACATCTTCAGACAATGCATCTGCGGCATATTACAAAACAAAACGAGACTTCTTTTCACCAACCAATTACGCTTTCTTATCAACGCCGACCATATAATTGTACTCAAAGACGGAAAAATACACCAGCAAGGTCGACCTGTGGAAGTTCTTCCAAATTTTCAAGAGTATTCTGCAGACTCGGAATTGGGCGTTGAAGTTTTGGAGAATTCTGTGGAAGAGCAAAATGTGGAAGTCGCCAAAGAAGTCGCCGATGATGATGAAGAGCGAGCACGTGGCTCTTTAAAATGGAGTGTTTTCATAGGATATGTCAAATCAGCAGGTATCTGCTTATGGCCTCTAATCTTGGCCTCGGTCATTCTCATGCAATTGAGTCGAAATGGCGCCGATTATTGGCTTTCTGTCTGGGTATCCAAATCAAACAACACCTATCCAAATGGTAACATCATAAAAAACTTATATTTTATTCTATCCCATTTTCAGATCTACCTTTTTCCAACAGCACCTCCAAATATCTTTATATTTATGCAAGCATCGCCGGCCTAAACTCAATGTTCACCCTATTTAGAGCATTTTTGTTCGCATTCGGAGGACTCCAAGCAGCCCGAAAATTTCAAAAAAAGCTCCTCAAAAAAGTTCTTGATGTAATAAAAAATATTATTTAAAAAAAGTGAAATAATTGTTCTTTTAGGCAAAAATGATGTTTTTTGAGACGAATTCTACTGGGAGAATACTCAACAGGTTTTCTTCTGATGTTTACACAATTGACGATTCGTTACCGTTTATCCTGAATATTCTTATTGCTAATTTTTTTGGAGTTTTAGGTAATTAGTATGTTTTCCAATAAAAAATAATTTGATTTGATTTTAGGTACCATTTTGGTGGCCCTTTATGGTCTCCCTTGGTTATTTCTGGTCATTGCTATACTCCCTATTTATCATAATCTGCAATCAAGTTATCGGATAACATCTCGAGAGTTGAAAAGACTGGAAAGTACGACGATGTCGCCACTTCAAGGTCATTTTCATGAGACGCTCACTGGAGCGAAAACGATTCGAGCATTTCGCTCCAATTCAAGATTTGTGCGGGAAAACGGCGAATGGCTTGATACGAATTTGAGAGCGCAATTTAACAGTTTGGCCGCCTCTCAGTGGTTAGCGCTTCGTTTACAACTTATCGGAGTCGCCATGATAACAGGCGTCGGATTTTTTGCGACTGTACAGCATCACCTTGATTTCGCAGAGCCTGGTATTCATTAAAGCTTCCCTTCAGTCTTTCATTTTGTTTTCAGGTTTGATCGGCTTAGTGATCGCTTATGCTTTAACATTGACAAGATCCATTGATGGACTCGTTTCTTCTTTTACTGAGACTGAACGTGAAATGATCGCTGTTGAAAGAGTCAGCCAATACTTGAACGACGCCTACGATGGCTTATCAGGCGAAGACAAATCACCTTCTTCTGTCAAAATCCCTTTTGCATGGCCAACACTTGGCGTCATCTCATTTCATAACGTTCATTACAAATATCAGTAAGTTGTCTTTCAAAATATCAACTTTTCAACCATTTTTAAGGAACACTCTTCCTTATTCTTTGGAAAACGTGTCATTCATGACACGTCCTAATGAAAAAATAGGAGTCGTTGGACGAACAGGTTCTGGAAAAAGTTCATTAATTTCCGCCCTTTTTCGCCTAAGTGATATCATTGAAGGAGAAATCGCTATCGACAGTCTCAACATTAAATTGATATCCCTGAAAGAATTAAGGTAATAGAATCCCCATCTTGTTCGATTTATTCTTTTTTAGACGTCGCATGAGCATAATACCTCAAGATGCCTTCATTTTTGGCGAAACCGTCAGAAGAAATTTAGATCCAAACGGCGAGCACAGCGATGATGATCTTTTAAATGCACTGACAAAGACTTATATGTTATCTCCAGTCCTCGAAATAGGAGGACTCAATAAAGTAATAGACAAAGACTCATTTTCCGCTGGGCAATCTCAGCTTATTTGCCTCGCCCGTGCCATTCTTCGGAAAAGCAAAGTAAAAAATTTTAAATTTCGTATTTTAAATTTTTTTTTTTGTCAAGATAATTTGCATCGATGAAGCAACAGCGAATGTTGATTTTGAAACCGATAGACTGATTCAGCAAACGATTCGTGCTTGTTTTATCCAAAGTACTGTGATTACGATTGCTCATAGGGTGAGCACGATACTGGACTGCGATAGGTAAAAAAAAATTTCTTTTGCTTTTTATATTGTTTTTAATTTTAGGGTTCTTGTCATGGGAGATGGTCGAATATTGGAATTCGATACGCCCTCAAATTTAAGAAGTGATCCCAATTCACACTTTTCCCTTTTAGCTAATGAATTATGACTTTGATGTTTTTTATACTTCCTTTTTATTCTGTATATAATAAAGAAATTATTATTTTATGTCTTCATTGATTTTTCAAACAAATTATAAAGAAAAAACAGTTATAAGGACTTGTGGGAGCATGAATATAACCTCCAGGATATGAATTCGTATCAGGGAGGTTTCATTTCAACCACGTTACATTACATGAAAAAACTACTATAACCTGATGTACCCCCCCCCCAGCTACTATAACCTCCCCAACTATTCTCAAAATACCCCAGTTATCCCACACAAATTTACCCCAGTTATCCCCTCTAAACTTCCCCCACAATCACCCTGGATATTTAACCAAAAAATAACCCCTTTATCCCAGCTATCCCAACTTAAACTGCCCAGTTATCCCACTCAAACTACCCCAGTTATTCCACCCAAAATACCCTCAAATTTACCCCAGTAATGCCACCAAACTTACTACCCCAATTAACCCAGTTATCTGACCGAAAATTTCCCCCACAATTACCCTAGTTGTCCCATCCAAAACTACCATCCTCAATTATCCCACTACCCCCACAATTACCCCAGTTATCCCACTACCCCCACAATTACCCCAGTTATCCCACTACCCCCACAATTACCCCAGTTATCCCACTACCCCCACAATTACCCCAGTTATCCCACTACCCCCACAATTACCCCAGTTATCCCACTACCCCCACAATTACCCCAGTTATCCCACTACCCACACAATCATTCAAGTTATCCCACTACCCCCATAATTACCCCAGTTATCCCACTACCCACACAATTACACCAGTTATCCCACTACCCCCACAATTACCCCAGTTATCCCACTACCCCCACAATTACCCCAGTTATCCCACTACCCCCACAATTACCCCAGTTATCCCACTACCCCCACAATTACCCCAGTTATCCCACTACCCCCACAATTACCCCAGTTATCCCACTACCCCCACAATTACCCCAGTTATCCCACTACCCCCACAATTACCCCAGTTATCCCACTACCCCCACAATTACCCCAGTTATCCCACTACCCCCACAATTACCCCAGTTATCCCACTACCCCCACAATTACCCCAGTTATCCCACTACCCCCACAATTACCCCAGTTATCCCACTACCCCCACAATTACCCCAGTTATCCCACTACCCCCACAATTACCCCAGTTATCCCACTACCCCCACAATTACCCCAGTTATCCCACTACCCCCACAATTACCCCAGTTATCCCACTACCCCCAAAATTACCCCAGTTATCCCACTACCCCACACAATTACCCCAGTTATCCCACTACCCCCACAATTACCCCAGTTATCCCACTACCCCCACAATTACCCCAGTTATCCCACTACCCACACAATTACCCCAGTTATCCCACTACCCCCCAAAATTACCCCAGTTATCCCACTACCCCCAAAATTACCCCAGTTATCCCACTACCCCCAAAATTACCCCAGTTATCCCACTACCCCCACAATTACCCCAGTTATCCCACTACCCCCCAAAATTACCCCAGTTATCCCACTACCCCCAAAATTACCCCAGTTATCCCACTACCCACACAATTACCCCAGTTATCCCACTACCCCCAAAATTACCCC
Source organism: Orius laevigatus (assembly GCA_018703685.1). NCBI lineage: Eukaryota > Metazoa > Arthropoda > Insecta > Hemiptera > Anthocoridae > Orius > Orius laevigatus. The sequence continues at coordinate 40,851 of JAGWEN010000585.1, read as the reverse complement.
AGTTATCCCACTACCCCCCAAAATTACCCCAGTTATCCCACTACCCCCAAAAATTACCCCAGTTATCCCACTACCCCCCACAATTTCCCCAGTTGTCCCAGTACCCACAAAATTAGCCCAGTTATCCCACTACCCCCAAAATTGCCCCAGTTATCCCACTACCCCCACAATTACCCCAGTTATCCCACTATCCCCACAATTGCCCCCACTATTCCCATCAAAAATCCCCCTCCCCACAATTACCCTAGTTATCCCACCCAGAACTACTACTACTACCCACTATTTACCCCAGTTATCCCATCATATCCTGAATGCCATTCAACACCAACACTGACCATTCAGTAAATGGTGCCATGTTTATTTTCTTTGTACATATTTATATTTTATAATGTTCTATTAACTTTCTCAATTTAAGTCATTCCCACCACAATGCATAATTTATTAAAATTACATTAAATAAAAAGTAATTTATTTAAACAAATAAATAAAAATCCTCTTGAAGGTAGAGCCTTCTCTGAATGCCCTTCGACCTTTAAAAAAGAAGAAAACTAGGACGCAATAAAGAACGGAAGGACCCGTCTTGACAGGTTTATTAAACTCTGCCGGCTCAACGTCATGGCCTACCTCGTTAGACTTAATTTTGTCAAGTTAAACGAACTACCAGGTCAACAATAGCAAAATTGGAAATCTTAACATTTTTGATCCTGTATCAAGAAAATAATGCTCAGCGAGTTGAGAGTCAGAGGGACTCAATGTGATTATTAGTTCTCCCATTATAGCTGACGAATGGTTGGGAAAGTGGGCAAAAAGCCATCTACCCTCTCGTGGTTGCTAGCAATGAGGAACCTTAGGTGGGTCAACCGGATAAATAATTCGTTCAGGGATCATAAAACGGTGAGGATGTGGGTTCGGGGGGCGGAATGACGTCATCTGAAGGCGGCGGAGCGCATGCCCCCGATTTCCGCACTCCCCCGTTTATGAATGGGGGCCATCGAGCGATCAATAGCAGAGAAAAGCGACCGACACAGTCTCACCCACCATCTTGATGGACTAAGGTTCGAACAGGTGGCTCCTCTGTAAGCATAAACATAAATTCTGATTTTAAATCAATAAAATAAATACTCACCATGCAAGCCATCATCATCTCATCAGCATCAACTCCCTCATTCAATATACCAGTGCTGCACATCTATCATAACTGGATATGTCCATTTTTTTAAATTTTACATTAATCTACTCCTAAAACAAAAAAATGTCACTCCATATGTTGGCTATATGTACCATGTAGGTTGCCTATAAACCTCTCCACATAAGTGGTACCTTTAATATGAGAAATCCCCAAAAATTTCAAGTCGTAATGTCTTAAGGGAGCCAATGTTCTTCCTCAATTTTTTGACACTCTTGACTCTTTATACTGCAATTTTGACGATTTAAAAGGTGCATGTTCTAAATACAGAATTTTTAAAGTTTGGTGGGGCGGAACGCTACCACGTTCCTAGATATTCTGCACAAGAATTTGTAGCTTCTAGAAGTTACCGAATGTGCGAACCTTTTTTTGGGATTTCTTAATTTTCTGATTACTTCTTATGCTGCTGATTGGTCTAGTAGTTCATGAGTCCTTCTTCCTATATCCTCGAGTTACATCTATATCAAGCCTGGAAAACTGTCAGCAAAGAAGTAATCATCAAAATAAGGACAGCCAAAATAAGTAGATTATTAATTTATCGAAAAATATTTGATGTGCGAACCTTTTCGTATCACAATTAGGAGATTATGGCCCGCATTTGGGTTTGTTAACTACACTAGAACGGATTGCCATCATTCCCCCTAAAAAATGGAAGAAATCCACTATAAAATAATGGATTTGTGGATAATATGCCATGACGGCTCGATTTTTCCTGAAGGTCAATTGATAACTAATTTGTTGGCCAAGTGGGTGTGGCAATATCCACAGCAGGTGGCACGTGGGACCTTTTGGGACACTGGTAAGCAAAATTCGGAGTTAGCTCTCCACAAATACGAAAAATCCTTCTAATCTCACCTAGAATCACTTCCCTAACTTTCCACCACATGCCCTACTAACTCATCACCTCCCCTACCATCCTTGTCCCTCCCTCCATCTTCCCCAACATTCCAGAAGGTTATAGTATTGGGGGTTTATTATTTCTTATCTATATACATATTTATATAAGGTTACAATAAAAGTACATAAAAAGCGCTTTCTAAAATTGGTTTAACTTTCAAAATAGGTCCAGTCGTTCATGAGATTCCTGCTTGGAGATTATCCAAGATAATAAATGGTTAAATTTTTTCCCCTTTTCTTATAATTTGATTTGATTATATAATAGAAATTCATGACCCAGTTTCGATGAGGGGTAAACTCGACGCCCACGTTTTGCCCTCCTGTTTTCGCTTCGCTGGGTTTGACGACGGGAAACACGAACCAAGTTTTTTCCTCCATTGATAAAAATGGCGGCTAATTTAGCGTGTTTTGAACTCGCCATTATTGTTTAAAACATGTTCGGACTTGTTTTTTAATTTGATTATTTTTAGGTTAAAACGAGGTGACGACAATGGGGGTTTTAACCCTCTTTTTGATTGGGGCGCTTGCCGTGGCAACTTCCGCCTACTACCCAACTTACAAAGCGGTAGGTTAATTTACTATAGCCTTGTTTAACCTTCATACACTGCTACCAACATTTGCTAATTTCCCTTTTTTTAGGAGCACGGTTTAAGTGATGTCCTGATGCGGGAAGTAATGGAGAAGACTGGGCGTGATTTGGAAAGCTACCTTGAAGATTTGGACCCCGGAATGAATTATTTACAACTGATTTCGAGGTCGTATAAAGATTCCGATTATCAAGATACACCGAGCGTCCGGGACCACGAGTATTTACAGCATAGCTCGTTGTGGGCGAATTTGATGGGCGACGACGAACCGCAGATGCCCGTTTTGGGAAATCAGAAGACCGAAAAGCAAGACAATCTACCTGCTTACTGCAACCCGCCTAATCCATGCCCCATTGGTTATACAGGTATTGCAATTTTCAAAACGAAAAGAAAAAATAATTTTTTTTTAAAGCTGAAGAAGGATGCTTGGAAGAATTCGAAAACAGTGCAAGTTTCAGCCGCGAATATCAGAGTCAGCAGGACTGCATGTGCGACACCGAGCACATGTACGACTGCGGGAACGCCCACATTTCGAACGACATCTCTCAATCGGACCTCAATCGTTTGGTGCAACAATTTCACGTAATTATTTTAATTAATGCGAGAAATGAAAGGTCGAGGTCGAAGGTATTGTGATTTTACGGGAGTACAATAGTTAATTCGAGGATCTTTGGCCCTGGAAAGGGCTATTAGTTCGTTGGCCCTGAAAAGGGCCTGAAATTGTTTAGCCAATGAAATGGTCCAATTCCGTTGCCTCCACAGTTTCCTGGTGAAACGATTTCGATAACAATTTCTAACCTCATGCAGCGAGAATTTGTCATCCATTTTGAAACTATTCTGCATTCTTTCAATTCGTAAGGCTCTGGGGAATGCAACAGTTATCTTCGACCTCACCCCTTTTTTGACTCACCCCGAAAATTACTTTACATTTTTTATCAGGTTGAGGATGAACACAAATCTCTGGTAGCCAAGAAATTCCACGTCAAGAAGGTAAATTCTATTTTTTTTTCTCTCATAAAATCTCTTCTTTTTAGTCATACAATCCTTACCTCGTTGGAGAAAAGTTGCCAGTGGCGGCCAAAAAAGGAATCCACGTCGACAACTAAACCTCAAGCGAAACTTCCTCTTCGATTTGACCCGGCTATCTCATGGATTTTTCTTGCAAATTTTAGATGTTTAGCCATCATTAATCATCTAGTAGATGTTTAAATTAAAAAAAAATAAAAAAATAAAAAAAAAGGAATGCAAAGAATGTTTTAAAGAAGAGGGCCCTTATAAAGGGAAAATATAAGGGCCTCAGGATGTTACCGAAAAGTAAAATGATGGTTTTTAATCATTGTCAATGTTTTTTAAATGTTTTAAATGTAAAAACCCGAACAAAAAGAAGCATATCAGACGATCTCCCTCTATTAGGCTATTCTACCCCCTTTCTTTTGTTCAAAATAGCCTCATAAAGTGAGATCTACCTCCCAAAATTGACGCCTAACACACAACAGACAATATTACAACATGACAAAGACTGAAAACATCAAGGTAACAAGCAATCCCGGCTGTCATGGTTGTAAAATTTTATCGACATCAAAGTTTTTATCGATATTCTTTACCTGCTTGGGTAAGAGGTTCACCTAAACAGGTAAAAATATTTTTCAGAGTATTAAAAATGCGATTTCTTTATTATTTCTTCGAGAATCTAATTTGGACCCGTTTTTTATCGCTAACATTGCTGAAAGGATTTCCGATTTTAGATTTTATTCGCACTAATAATGGCTGAATCACATCGTGTCTATGTTTTTAAATTGATCTCAAATAGTTTAGCAACCTAAATAAACATTTTCAATGTAATAGATTTTCATTAGAAATTGTAGATGTTTTATCGTTAAGCCGAAGATGTGAAAATTATTAAAAGAAAGATTTAATCTATATGTACCTCAGCTTACTTTTTTTGTTTTGGCGTTTTAATTATTTAAATAAATTAAAGGAAAAAAAATTGTTGTATTTATTTGGTATATTAGTGACCTTATAGGCCACCAGCCGGTTAACCAGATGTGCTGACCAGAGATCAGCAACAAGTTAATCAGAGGTCACTAACCAGTTAACCAGAGGTCACCATCAAGTTAAAACTTAACGAGAGGTAACCAACAGGTTAACCATATCTTAACAAAGGGTTAACCCGGGGTCATCAAACAGTTAACCAGAGGCTACCAACATGTTAACTGGTTAACAGAGTACACCAACTGGTTCACCGGAAAGTCGCCAACAAGTTAACCGTCTTTATGTACCCTTTTTTTTAATTATTTAAAAATAAATTAAATAAAGGAAAAAATTGTTTTATTTATTTGGCATATAAGTGACGTATATTCGGCCTTCTCTGTAGTTGACCATTTGCCAGTGTGAGAAGGAAAGAGATTGAGGTTCCATGATGTCTGTGAAGAATTTTCCGTCAAGGTGGTCCATTTCGTGTTGGACTATTCGTGCTGACCAACCTTTTGCTGTGAAACTTTTTTCTTTCCCTTGGTGATCTAGGCCTGGAAAAAAAGGTTCACACTTTCGCCGGTTTTAAGGGTCATTACCAGTTAATAGAACTCGACTGAATCGTGTCGTTTCTGCGGAGAAGCATTTCATGCTTTCGCAGCCTTCTTCGCTCGTGATTTTTGTGTAGTCTAAAACTTTCATGACGGGATTTATCCAGACTTGAAGGGGAATATACTCCATTTGTCTCGATTCGTACAATGAGGCGGGTTCGAACTTGCTTTTGGACGGGGATTGGATGGCGAAGACCCGGAGGGGGACACCGACTTGGGGAGCAGACAGGCCAAGTGCGCCCGTACTCTTCATTAGGTGATACAAACTTGCCAGCAACTAGAACGTAAAGATAGGTTAAGAAAATATGAGTGGACCATCTATAACTTGAGAGGTTAACCAGAGCTCATCAACCGGTAAACAAGGTCACTAAATCGTTAACTAGGGGTCATCAACCGGTAGACCAGAGGCCACCAACTGGTTAACCAGGGATCACCAATCGGTTGACCAGAGCCGTCCAGAGGTCAACAACGGGTTAACCAGGGGTCACCAACTAGTCAACTAGAGGTCACCAAATGGTTAACCAGAGGTCGACGACTTAACCAGGTGTAGCCAACTGGTTAACAAGAGGTCACCAAACCGTTAACTAGGGCCACCAACCGGTTAACCAGGGATCACCAACCGGTTAACCAGGATCACCAACTAGTCAACTAGAGGTCACCAAACGGTTAACCAGAGGTCGACGACTTAACCAGGTGTAGCCAACCGGTTAAAAAGAGGTCACCAAACAGTTAACTAGGGGTCACCAACCGGTTGACCAGAGGACATCAACCGGATAACCAGGAATCACCAATCGGTTGACCAGAGTTGTCCAGAGGTCAACAACGGGTTAACCAGGGGTCACCAACTAGTCAACTAGAGGTCACCAAACGGTTAACCAGAGGTCGACGACTTAACCCGGTGTAGCCAACCGGTTAACAAAAGGTCACCAAATCGTGAACTAGGGGTCACCAACCTGTTCGCCAGAGGTCACCAACCGGTTTACCAGGGATCACCAATCAGTTTACACGGGATGATCAATCGGTTGACCAGAGCCGTCCAGCGATCGACAAAAGGTTAACCAGGGGTCACCAACCAGTCAAATAGAGGTCACCAAACCGTTAACAAGGGGTTACCAACCAAATAACCAGAGGTCGACGACTTAACCAGGTGTAGCCAACTGGTTAACAAGAGGTCACCAAACCGCTAACTAGGAGTCACCAACCGGTTAACCAGCCATTTTTTAATGTACCATCTGAAACGATTTCTCCTTAATCTGTGCTGGGTCGACTTCCTGGGACTTTTGTCGAAGGACTGGGTCACCGAGTTGAACGATGTGCCTGAATGGAGGCTTCGGAGGGCTCCCTCGCCACCACGATTGGTATAAAAGTCGGAAAGCACGCAAATTCATATTTTAAAGTCAAATAATTAAAGTTCAGTACTAAAATAATGTTATCACTTATCAGTAACGTTATCACTGGTTAACCGGCACACATGGCTTATAGCCTTAACTCAACCTTACATTGTTTATCTTTATTTGTTTATCTTCTTGACGTTTATCACCGCCAAGTCCACGTCTCACATCACAGAATCCACTTGAAGATGAGTGAGAAAATGAATTTTTTCTCTATAACGTTTCTTGCGTTTTCGCTTCTGATTTCGTGTTTGGGGGAAGAAAGTTGCCATTCGTACGCTGGCGGGAACGTTTACCCGCATACGTCCGGCATTTTATCCGTCGACCACAGTTTGCAGCATTCGAAAGCAGTCAGTAAGTTTACGTTGTTTTTAGCCATTGGAATTTTGTTGCTGTTCAATCTGGCTCACCTGTTGTTGGACGGAAGTGAACAACCAGTTTTGGGCGTCTTCGTGGGGTTTACCCTTTGTCATGGGATACGTGGGCCATCAGATTAACGTGTCGTTAAGCTGTTCTAGTTACCTGTCGATGACCACTAGTTAACCTATCGTTGGGCACTAGCTAACCTGTTGTTGACCTCTGGTTAAACTGTTGCCTACCTATGGTTAACCTGTTGTCAACCTCTGATTATCCTGTTAGTGACCTTTGGTTAATATTTGGATGACCAATCCTGTTGTCAACCTCTAGTCGTCCTCCGGTTAACCTGTTGCTGTGCGCCGGTTAACCTGTTGTTGAGCTCTGGTTATCGTGTTTTTGACCTCAGGGCTCTGGTTAACTAGTTGACTAAGTCCGGTTGGGCAAATGTCTTAGTCCGGTTAACCTGATGTCGACCTCCGGTTAAGCTGACGTTGACCTCTGGTTAACCAAATGTCGACCTCTGGTTAATCAGATTTCGACCTCCGGTTAACCCCCTGTCGACCTCCGGTTAACCCATTGACGACTTCCGCCTGCCGTCGACCTCCAGTTAACCCCTTGTCTAGCTCTGGTTAACCTCTTGTCGACCTCAGGGCTCTGGTTAACTAGTTGACTTAGTCCGGTTAGGCAAATGTCATAGTCCGGTTAACCTGATGTCGACCTCCGGTTAACCTCCCGTTGATCTCCGGTTAACTCCTTGTCGACCTCCGGATAACCCCCTATTGACCGGTTAACCCCTGTCGACCTCCGGTTAACCTGCCATCAACATCCGGTTAACCCCCTGTCGACCTCCGGTTAACCTGCCATCGACCTCCGGTTAACCCCCTGTCGACCTCCGGTTAACCTACCATCAACATCCGGTTAAACCCCAGTTGACCTCCGGTTAACCCCAGTTGACCTCCGGTTAACCCCCTGTCGACCTCCGGTTAACCCCCTGTCGACCTCCGGTTAACCCCCTGTCGACCTCCGGTTAACCTGCCATCAACCTCCGGTTAACCTGCCATCAACCTCCGGTTAACCTGCCATCAACCTCCGGTTAACCTGCCATCAACCTCCGGTTAACCTGCCATCAACCTCCGGTTAACCTGTCGACCTCCGACCTCCGTTAACCTGGACCTCCGCCTGCCGTTGACCTCCAGTTAACCCTTTGTCGACCTCAGGGCTTTGGTTAACTAGTTGACTTAGTCCGGTTAGGTAAATGTCATAGTCCGGTTAACCTGATGTCGACCTCCAGTTAACCTCCCGTCGAGCTCCGGTTAACCTGATGTCGACCTCCAGTTAACCTCCTGTCGACCTCCGGTTAACCCCTGTCGACCTCCGGTTAACCCCTGTCGACCTCCGGTTAACCCCTGTCGACCTCAGGTTAACCCCTGTCGACCTCCGGTTAACCCCTGTCGACCTCCGGTTAACCTGCCATCAACCTCCGGATAACCCCCTGTCGACCTCCGGTTAACCTGCCGTCGACCTCCAGTTAGCCCCTTGTCGACCATCTCGGTTAACTGCCACTAGTCTGGTTAAGCCATCAATCTGGTTAACCTGCCATCGACCTCCGGTTAACCTACCATCAACCTCCGGTTAACCCCTTGTCGACCTCCGGTTAACCTGTTGTCGACCTCTGGTTAATCTTTAGTTGACAAATGATTAATTTATAAAATAGAATATTCTTGAGAGTTTTCTGATTTGCACTTTTATTTTTTCAGTTTCCAAACCAGCTCCGTACTGGGAAGGCACCGCCGTCGTCAATGGCGAACTTACCGAAATAAAACTTACCGACTTCCTCGGAAAATACTTAGTTTTGTTTTTCTACCCTTTAGATTTGTATGTATTTCATAATTAATAATTTTCTTTTTGTATAATTTTGTTGATCTTTTAGCACTTTCGTTTGTCCGACGGAGATTTTGGCTTTCAACGATCGCGTCCATGAGTTCAAAGCGATCAACGCCGCTGTCGTCGGATGCAGCGTCGATTCCCAGTTTACGCATCTCGCCTGGATGAACACACCACGAAAAGAAGGCGGCCTCGGCCCTCTCAACATACCTCTTCTTTCAGATTTGACTCATAAAATTTCAAAAGATTATGGAGTCTATTTGGACGACGTAGGGCACGCTCTAAGGTAAAAAAGAGCCAGAAAAAGCTCCTAAAATTCATTTTTTTCTTTTTTTTCAGAGGGTTGTTTATTATCGATCATAAAGGAATTTTGAGACAAATTACGATGAACGATCTCCCCGTAGGACGAAGTGTGGACGAAACCCTACGTCTTGTACAAGCATTCCAGTATACGGACAAACATGGTGAAGTATGCCCTGCTGGATGGAAGCCAGGCCAAGATACGGTAAGGGAGCTACATCTTATAAAAACTTCCTTAAAAGTACTAGCAATTGCTAAGTCTGGATGTGATGGTATGTGGAGGGGTGGTAAGGGAGGTGATGGGACTATTTCGTTTTGTGGAGAGCTCTGTAGAGCCCCAAATTTTCCAGAAAGTTCTTATTGGTTTCTCTTCCATACCTCATTTTTGAAACTCAATTTTTCTTTTTCCAGATCATCCCCGATCCAATAAAAAAGAAGCAGTTTTTCGCCAAACAAGAACAAAAAGAAAGTAAACAGAAAAAACCGAAATCGTAATTTAAACGTCTTCCGATATCGATAACATTCCAAACATCACTACTTATAAGACTTAAATAATTGACATTTAATCTGGCTTTTTCTCTGACTCCTCTGGGCCGATCGAATTGAAATTTTCCCCAGCCCTTTTATATTATGAGTAGAAAAAGCCCTAAAAATTTCAAGTCAATCAGTCCACAGGGAGATGCGAAAACGCCCTCTCGTGTCTACAAAAAATTAGATATTAATTTGCATTTTTTTCTGGGCTCAACTTGAGCCATTGTGTGATAACTTTTTGAGGTTGAGACTTAATTTTGTGTCAAAACGTCTTTTTAGAATTAAGGAATTAATTTGTACATCACACTTCTACTCAAAATAAATTTATCTTCTTTATTTTTTTTATTTGATTTTGCCCTCTTAAATTCTCAATTTTCGAATATTTCACCAGAATAGGAAAATCAAGTTACTATTAAAACAAAATATTTTATTTAAAAATGGCATTAAACGTCTTGAGCAGTTAATACTAATTTTATGTTGAGCAATACTTTCTTTTATAACTGATTGCACGTTGTCATTAAGATAAAAAATATCGAAATAAATTCTACAATATAAAATCTAAAGTTGTACTCTAAAAAGAAAAACGTAATATAAACAAGAATTCTACAATAATAAACAAAATAAAATGTATCGATAGGTTTTTAAGACTTAAGGCCGTTGGGGAGCCAATGGGGGCTGCGAAATGGCGAAAAGTCAAAAAAGCCTACCAATTAAAAAAAATTTTAACACTAAAAAAACAATGGAAAAATGGCACCCTGAGTTTTATCCCTAAATAAACTTAAATTAGAAAGAAAAATAAAAAGGTCAAGAATTGAAAGAGATGTCTTTCGATGTGGAGCCTCCGGTGCTTTGGCTCCTGTTCACTTTTGTGGCGACTTTCGATTCTGGATGTTTGTGTCGGCTGATCGTTTTTCGGTTGGCTTTGACAATCTGGTTTGTCGAGAGGCCCGAGACTGGATATTTAAGCTTCGAGTTTTTAGACGGAGCCGTCGGATTTGAGGCTGATTTCGAAAGGAGGGTCGAGAACAACGATTTTTTCCCAGTGTCTGCAAATTCTTGGGATTCGACGTGCCACGAAACTGGTCTTTCTTGTTCCGGATGCTGGGGCATCACAAAAGCATTCGTCTGCTTAAGAAGACTCCGGTCGTTGCAAAGCGCAGAAATAAGCGGCAAATCGAGATTTCGACTTTTTTCTCTCAAAGACGAAATGTCGAGCGGCGAATCTTTCTTTTCGGTGCTCGGTGTCGGCTTGCTTGTCGAAGCCGTACCAGCAAAATCAACATTCTACAACAAAACGTTAAAAATTTCACAAAAAATTGAGAATGGTCTTACCTCAGAAGGAATAGGAGGAGGAGGTCTTCTATATTTGTTAGCCGTAGGTTCGCATTTTAAGATGTTATCGTGAGAAACTGTGCGATGGAACGGAGGCTGGATAGGGTCGAAACGGAGGCTGTGGGTTGATGAAGAAGAATAGCTTGCTGCAGCCGAATATAAAGGAGATGATAGCACAGAAGGAGGGTAGTAATCAGAAAGGTTTTGGTTTGACGCATATTTGTTTGTTTTGTTATAAAAAGGGACGTAACCGCTAGCAACAGCGACATTAGGAGTGCTTCTATACATGATGTTCTTCCCGCTAGGATAAGGTGGCGGTGGCGTCTGCCTGTATCCCAAAGCGACCTTCGAATTGATGTATTCTTGCTTTGAAATGGCAGGATCCTGCATTGGATACATGACGTAATCAGCGTCGGAATACAGCTGCTGTTTGAACTGCTCGATTTGCGACCTGGTGACTTGGCTGGTGTATACGGTGGAAAGGTTGGGTCGTGGGGGAGGAGGCGGGGGTTGTCTAGAGTGGATCAAATGGGGCGGATACTGCTGCAAATATGAGCCGCGCACGTCCAAATAGTTGTTGCTCCCGACGATCATCATGTTGTTCAACTTCATCCTGGCTGATGGATCGAATCTTGGTGTTGGATGCGAAAAACTATGGCTTTGATGAAGATACATTGATTTCGGAGTCAAAAATCGTTCTTCAGAGCTCGGGCTTGGTAATGAATTTAAAGGATATAGGTTATACGGATACTGAGGGATCATTTGAAGCATATTCTGCGAATAGTAGAAGTCTCGGTTTTGAAGTTTGGGACGGTCAAAATGGGTTTTGTCGGAGTCTGTTCGGGGTGGAGGGATTGGTGGTGGTGGGATAGGGGGAGGAGGCAAAGTGACGTAATCGGAGCAAGAATCTAATGTTGAGCTGACGGTAGCACGAGTTGGATAGATGCCTCTTCTTGGCTTCGGACTTCTATGGACGATCAAATTCGATAGTTCTTCTGCTGTCAAAAGATTTCCTCGTCCAGCATCGGAAGGGTCGGAACCATCACCATGAAAGCTTCCAGCATTGCTCGCCAATGAACCCGAGCGCGACCTTTGACCTGCTGATTGGCTTTCTAGACCAATCCCGCTGCTGCTAGCAACCGTCTCAACCACAGTATGGTTATCACAGCTTCCATCCAATGTATACACTCCAGAGCTAGCATGGGCAGACCGGACAGAAAAATCCAATTCACAAGTTTCCGACAATGCTGAATGCTGCGCAGTATGGCTGTATCCAAGCTCCAAACTTGAAGTCACGCTTTCGCATCTTGGGATCTAAAAAATAAAATAAGTTAAACATAAAAAAACAATAAAAAAATGTTACATTTGTGAGTGGTTCCACTGGTTTTTGAATGACGACTGTTGAAGCAGAGCTGGAACATTGCGATCCATCCGTTGTCGCTGGTGTCATAGCAACCAATGTGACATTAGCATCGACATTATCTGTCGGTTTTTCAACAGGAGGGACTGGCGAGTTTTCGCTGCTTTCGCAAAGATGCGCGAGCGCTAATGACTCTACGGAAGGCGCTGGAGGTGTGTTGATCATTATTTCGAGCTCTAAATCATCTTCGCTTTCATCAAGGCTGTGCACTCGGTCGGAAACTATGCCGGAAGTTGTGGTCGATGATGTGGACGAGATGACTGAAATTCTTTGCTCGCCTGTACCGCCGTAGCGATTGGAATATTTTCCTATCTCCATGGGCCATTCTCGACATTGCTTTCGTTCTGATTCTTCTCTACCTCGAACTTGGGCTAGACGAGGCTGTACAGCCATGCTGTACTGATGCGTAACTTTGCATAATGAAAGTAGATGTTTGCTTTTTTCGTCGCTGGTTGCGTAGTAGACGAACTTCTCGCTGGAAGCCCAGTTGGCGCCTCGGATTTCGAATTTTTTCCGGTCGAAGCCGAGCTTTCCGATGTCGTTCCAGAGAAACTTCCCGCTGAGTGGTTTTTGGGAGTTTTCCTGATATAGCTCGATACCTCGGGTGCATATTGCGAGTACGACGTTACCAGGAGGTGGCTCATGTTTGGAAGAGCGAAGCCTGTAGAGGTGAGTGTTGTGAGGGATGGCTGAAGTGTCGAGCGAAGAGGCCTCTCGGATGTACTGTATCCTCGCTTGGGTCTTCGTCAAACCGTTATTCGCTCTATGGAGCGATGCTATTGTATGGCTCAGTCTCGAGCCCCCACATGAATTGACTAACTGTAACGAAAATTTTATAATCCAATCCATGACCTTACTTAAGAAACTTACTTGTTGCGGGAGGTAGTTCTGCGGTTTGGTATAAAAATCAGGATGAGTCGAGTCGCCGTGCTGTGCTTGCAAAGCCAACCCAGCGAGTATGAACAAAGCCTGGTGTGATGCCGAAGGATGGAACATTCCCCTTTCCAAGACATTGCCCAAAATTTGCGTATAATAGTGTTCGATTGAGCAATCATCTCTGAATAAAACAAAACTAATTAGCATTCAAATTTTTGACCGATTTACTTTCCAAATGGCCTCCACTCAACAGTCCAGTATCTAATTAAACAGTACTTGCTCAGAAAATGACCTTCGCGACACCAACTACAATAGTTACTCCTGACAACCGTTACATACTCCCCCAACTACCTACCCCACTTAATCCAAAGTACACTAGCAAGGAGATTCGGGCAACACCAAAATTCTTTTGAAATGAACCCTGCTGGACTCGATCGGACTAATAGTTGGGCTCCATAGAAAGAAAGAAAGAAGAAAAAAAAAACCTTCATTTTGATCGAAAAAGGTACCAATTTTAAATTCATTTAAAAGCCTCATTGAGATGAAATTAAAAATGGCTTTTAATGGAAGTAGTAGGGTTAGTAAATACAAATACTTGGATTAATTTTTATCCTCAGTTCTAAACAGCGAAAATCCACACTAATTCATTTTAAATAGACTAAAAGTCCTCTATACACTTAAGAGGTGTTAAAAACGTCTAATTACTTAATTTGAATGCAGCTATGCCAAATTATGACATGTCACAGCTTTTTAACGATTACGTCATACGACAGGGTAGCCAACGTAAAAGTGATTATCCCCCTTTTTTTCTGGAAGAGGTAATCCAATTAGCATGAAAAGCGTTTTATTTGTGACTCCTCGTTGGTCTTCCATACCTGAACATTAGAATGGGGCTACTCCTTTCTGTTTTATTTGCACGTCCAAAAACGTCAGAGCAATAAATTTCCCTGGCACTTGTCAGAGGCTCTGACATGTCCTGTTATTTACGGTTCCGTGATCTCTTATAGATTAGGGAGGTAAGGTATTTAACTTTTTTTTTTCCTTCCCTCCCAACCTTTTTTGATACAAAGAATCCTAACAAGGAAAACCCAACACGTGCGCTATTCCTCTTTTATGGATGAGAAAAGGTCGGAATGTCGAAAATAGGTCAAATTCCACTGAGGTTGCTAACGTCTACAAATTTATTTTTTTCAAAACAAGCGTAATAAATTTCCAAGTCCCAACAGCTCCTTTCAGTAGGAGAGTGAAGAAATTTTGGCCGCCTATGGCCATCTGACTGGTCAAAAAATTTTGCGTCATGTACAACAAAAAGGGTCAAAGTCCTAGAGAGTTTTTGAAGCTCATTACAAAAAGGTCTCGGATTTCGAATCTTCCCTTTGATTTTTATTCGATTCCGGTTTAAAAGTTTAAACTCCCGAGAGGCGAGATATCGGGTGTTAAAATATCGCGTTACAGGGACATAAATCTCCCGAATAAAAGAGAGCTCGGTTACAAGGGGTTGGATGAAGCAAATGACGTAATAAAGCTCACTAAACATCGCTGTAAAAAAAGAAAAAAAAATGCCACGCCTTTAGCTGGCTCATTTTTGCATAAAGACAATTTTCCTATGTAAAACCTCTATTGTTTTGACCCAGGGAAGGTTTCTTTCTTATCAGTTGTTATCAGGTTATGATGTACCTAGGCCCTGTAGGGCTGTACTAGCCCATAAACCTCTTGAGAGTGAATGGGTGGTTTAAAAGCTAATTTTAAAGGGCGTTCTGTATAAAAATTTAGTAAATCGGTCAAAAATTATTGATTAACAATGTAGGAATACTTACTGAAGGAGAAGAGGGCTTTCGACGTAGAATTGAACTTGAAAGAAAAATTCTAGAAGAGGTTTCCCATTGTTATCCAGTCCCTGCGAAAACAAAACAATTAATTAAACAAGGATTTTTAAAACTTAAAAGTACGGAATTCGTGTCAGGGTATGTGGGGCCTTGGATTAGCAAATATGCAAGAGAAGGACAATAGAAGAGGGAAAAGAGAGAGAGGAAGAAGAAGAAAAAAATAGAAATCAGTTTAAACGGGGGGAACGGTCGAGGGAGAAACACTTCGGTATGTGTTAATCCCACTTTCCTCCTGGAATTCCTCCGAGATCCCGGAGAGACCGGAATGTATAAAAAGGGCCGGTTTTGTATGGCGATTTCTCAAATCGTTCCACGACCGCGGAACGGAATGTTTCTCTAATAAAATACCTTTGTTAATGATCGTGCACTTTGTTCGGCCTTTTTTCGCGTGGGGGACGACCGAGGAAAAAAAGTTGGGAGGGAAACGGAGAGAGAGAAAAAAAAAATTATGTGAAACGTCCGCTGTTTTACGACTCATTGTAACTCAAGACATTGTCACGATTCTCGAGGAAGTTCCCTTTACACCTACCTTTTATATTATCGAGACTTGATATAAAATTCAACAGCCATAACACTGAGAATTTGCAAAAAGAAGTTACAATTTATGTCTAACAATGCCAAACTTTTAACAAGTCTCCACCAAACAAGCTTTTTCTGGCCCAAAATCAAGCCAAAAATGCGATGGTTTCTAAGAAAAGGGTAGAAAACAAGTTAATCTACCACTTTCATGAAGAAAATGGTTCAAAATCAAGCCAAAAATGCGATATTTCCTAAGAAAAGGGTTGAAACCAAGTAAAAATGCATCTTTCTTGTAGAAAATGGTGCACAATCAAGCCATAAATGGTATAATCCCAAAGAAAAGGGTAGAAATCATCTTGAATTGCCACTTTCTCGCAGATAATGGAACAATAGCAAGCCATAGATGCCACAATCCATAAGAAAAGGGTAGAAACCATCTTAAACTGCCATACGATATATATATATATCCTAAAAATCGAATTAAAAATGCAATCCATCCCACAGGCTTCTTCTTTTCAGGGGCGAATTAGTTGAGAAACAATATTTCGGAAGTTTTAAACGCTGGCGCCAGTCGATTTAAAATCGAGGTCGACCATAAATTTAAAAGAACGAAAATTCAGATTTCTGAGTAATCATTTAAATTATTGTTTTGTCCATTTTTAAGTTTTTAATTGGTACAATTTCGAGTGGAAAAAATCGGCATCGAAACCGATGGAGGCGCCCGACGTCGATTTCGAAGGATCGCACTCAAGTGGGTTAAAAGCGGCCTTTTTTTTACAAAAAGATTTCCTATTTTGTCCAGACAATTAGCCCCCCCCCAATCCAGTGTCCTTGACTTCTCGAGGAATGCCCCGTGTGGAAAAAGCCACGTGGACATCACCTCCTGACGTCACAGGCTCTATTGTTGCTCCGTAGCGGTCCATCCGCCAAGCGTCTACCCCCCCCCCAGGATCACGACAACTCCGAATCCCTCGGACATTCGACATTCCTCAGGAGCCCCCCCTCCCTCAATACCACGCCTACGATTGGTAAAACCGGCATTCCGCAACCCCAACATTACTTACATTGCCTTACAAAATTCGTTCGCCTCCCAAAAAATTCTCCTCTCCAATTTTAAATTTTTGAGGTCGAGAATAGGTACATTCAATAAAAGTAGGTGACGCCATAGTTGCGATACTACGTGAAGAATCTTAACGGTGCCACACGTGGAAGAAAAGCGTGATCGGGAACAAGAAATCCAAAACTTCCATCTCTTTTTTTCTCGATTGGTCGGTTAAAAGCAGAAAAGTAAGTGAAATGCCATAGCGCTTCCAAGAGGGAAAAAATTAACCCCCAGAGTACTCCAACCTGATGTACTTGCTTAGGAAAAACAATCATTTAGGTAATCTAATGAGTTGCATCTTGTCAAAAGGGCGATATTTGGAGAAAAAGAGATGAGTATGAGTGGCCACTCAACTGAAAAAGGATGTTTCAACTGAAATGTACGTTTAACTTGGTTTTTGCCAAGATGATCGCATTTATAGCTTGATTTTGAACTATTTCCTGCATAATCTAGTCTACAGAGCAGTTTGAAGGGGCAAAAGGGGGTGAAAAAGATTTTGTAGTTCTAATGGTCCATTTGGGTCCAAATATGTATGTACCTACCATGTTTCTGAAGAGTGTCAACAAATGCTGGACTTTTTTTAGTTTTCAGCATATAAGTCGAAAACGGGACATATTTTGAGGAAAACGCTTAAGTAGTGAATTAAAGAAGACAAAATTCTGCGTCGATTAAAAAAAAGTTTGCCAAAATTGGTCGAATAGACAAGTTTCTAAAGGAGATTGAAAAATGTAAGTTTTTTGATCGCTTATAAAAACTTGTCTATTGGACTAATCTTGGCAAACTTTTTTTTAATCGACGCAGAATTTCGTCTTCTTTAATTCACTACTTTAGTGTTTTCCTCAAAATGTGTCCCGTTTTCGAGTTTAAAGGGAAAAACTGAAAAAAGTCGAGGTTTTTCGGGTGCCAAAAGTTGTGCCGGGAAAGTTTTTGTTTGCACTCTTCAAAAACATGTTCTTGGGACCCAATTGGACCATTTAAAACAATAAAATCGCTTAAACCACACCGTTTTTGCACTACAATAACCAATTTTTCGACGAAGAAGTCTCCAAATCGAAATTTCTCCGATCAACGACCGCGTCGACATTCCCAAGTTTAAATCGATAGCTTTCACCGCCACTCGGTTTCACAAGCGACAGATAAAAAATTACGAATCCTTCGATGAAAGTTCTTCATTCCCACTATTTCAAAAAATCGTTTTAAATCGATTTGTAAGCCAAAGATTGCATCACTAGAACCACAACGGTCGGTATTTAAAACATCCAACGGAGGGAGTGGGCCGAGGAATTCCAAAGCGTTCAAACCTTTTGGGCGGGAAAAAAAAAAACTTCAAACTCGTTGAGAAATATTTTAATTGGAAAAAATTGAAATCAAAAGTTTTTTTTTTACGATATTTAAATTGTAAAGGAGGTTCTGAGTGAAAATTGGATAATGGCGAGGAGAAACCAGAGCAACTGGTTCGTACTTTTTTTCTTCGGTCTTCTTTTAAACTCGTAGGGACCCTCAAGAACCTGATTTCATTCACAAAGCGTCAAGATACGAGTTCTGCGAACTCATTGGCGGATTATAGAAAAAGGAAACTTACGTTTGTCGAAGAAGACCTCCAACTCTTCGGAGCGTATTTGGACAGCTTGTAGTCCGGCTCGATAAAAACATATTCTCCTTCTGAAAAAAGATGATTTTCTTTAGAAAATTGATGGTGTATTAGCCTCAAGGCAATTAGAACAAAAAAAAGGATGAAGGTAGGTGTTTGTGAGTGGTTAATGACTGGGTAAAAGCTACCTGGATACGCGCGGGAAGGGGAAGCTGCTGCAAGAACAAAAGTCCCATATATAAAAGAGAGTGGATATAGATAAGGAATGATAGGTGAAGAAGGAGGAGAAGAGGAAGGCGGAGAGACCGCATTCCACAGACTCAGGCATTCCTACCGTCCTAAAAACATCAACTTGGTGGGGGATCGTTCGCGGGGGGAAAAAAACGAGTGAGAAAGTCGAAATTTTAGACGAAATGCAGGGACCGTGTATGACATTTCACGCCCCCGTTCCTACCCGGGCATTACAGTCTTTCCGTTGAGCCCTTTCCAACTATGGGAGGCAGAAAAAACTAAGAAGATACAAGTGAACCGATCGGAAGGGACAATTTTTTAAGTTTTCATATCTTAATTGAGCTTTTGAGATTCTATATGGGGTTTTTTAGGACAGAAGCAATATTTTTAGCGATTTAAACCATAGAGAGACGACGATTGATTAGATTTTAAGCTTTAAAATGACGTATCTGGCAAGCAAATCGCACAAAAACTCAAGAAGTTATGAATTTTTGAAGTTTTTGACGATTTTTCGATAGGGAACTTAATGCGTGTTTTTGGACATAAGCAATATTTTTAGCGATTTAAGCCATAAAGAGACGACGATAGATTACATTTTAAGCTTTAAAATGACGTATCTGGCAAGCAAATCGCACAAAAACTCAAGAAGTTATGAATTTTTGAAGTTTTTGACGATTTTTCGATATGGGAACTTAATGCGTGTTTTTGGACATAAGCAATATTTTTAGCGATTTAAGCCATAAAGAGACGACGATAGATTACATTTTAAGCTTTAAAATGACGTATCTGGCAAGCAAATCGCACAAAAACTCAAGAAGTTATGAATTTTCAAGATTTCATTTTTCGATATGGGAACTTAATGGGTGTTTTTGGACATACTTAAGCCTTTTTAGCGATTTAAGCCATAAAGAGACGACGAAAGATAACATTTTAAGCTTTAAAATGACGTATCTGGCAAGCAAATGGCACAAAAACTGAAAAAGTTGTGAATATTTCAAGTTCAGACTGTTTTCGAAGATTTCCTTAGGAAAGAGATGGTCGTCACTGAGGCTCCCAGGCAAGAGGTCTATTTGAATTTCGATGTTTTTTACGAAAGAGCGTTTTTTGAGAGTTTTGAGTGGCTTGAATGAATAATTTCCGTTTAATTATTTCCGGCGGTGATCGGATTACGTGGAAAAGGAAGGGACACGAATACATACGTACAATTTCAAACATAAATTAGATCTGGCAAGAGAGCGCGCGGGCTCGCAAATAGATTGCTCGGATTCCATGTGCAAATCCCGTTTTGAATAGGATGGCAATAAATTCTTTAGATTTATGCCAACAATTAATGTTCTCGGGTGTAGATGGGAAGGGAAGCGCGTTGGCGTACACCATTTCGGAAGAATCTTTGGCCATTCATCCCAGAAATCAAGAATTCTGTGGTCTTTTTGAAACGAAGTGTCATTAATGGCGCTTTTCTCATTTTAATTTAAAATGATTTAAGGCTGAAGATGGGCCGAAAATTGAGCCACATACTTTAGTAGGTATAATTAAAGTGAATTAAAGGATGATAATTGGGGCTACCGGTCTTGGAATTCCTTCCATTTACATTTTTTTTTATTGGAAATTTTAAATAGGAGAACAAAAAAAGGGGGGTAGCAATTTTGAGTTTGTCGGTGTTGAGGGCGTTTTTGTGGGTGAGGGTACAGCCGAGAGGGCTCTTCGTCTTTCGGATTCCACAGCGGGTTTTGACGGCGAGTGTACCCCGTGGCTAAGACAAATAATAGAGGTGAGTAGAAAGGCCCTCGCTACTGGGCTTTGCCTCCTTCGAATCCCCGCATTCCGCGTGTGGTAGTCGCCGGCCAGAAGAGCGACGAGGACCCTCCGACTACAATGACGATCCAACGGAATTCCTGAACGAGATCCGTCTATCAAGACCGTTTTTTTTAGCCCTTTCGCTCCCACCCCACAAAAAAAGACTAAAAATCTAAAATTTTTGCCTAAAAACCCCAAAATCAATGCTCTCAATCTTGTTTGAAAACCCTTAAAATTTACGTTGTAAAGCCAACTTGTCGCATAAAACCCTCAAAATTTACTTTAAAACCTCAATACTCGGCCTGAAAGTCCCAAAAATTTAGGCTTGAAACCCCTAAAATCTACTTTAAACCTTGATCTTCTGTCTGAAAAACCCAAAAGTTCACGTTCAAAAGCGAATTTGTAGCATAAAACAACCAAAATCTACTTTATAACCTCAGTCTGCTGCCTGAAAACCTCTAAAAGTTACGTTCAAAAGCCACTTAATGGCTTAAAACCCCCAAATTCTACGTTTCAAAGAGTCAGAATTTGACTCAAGATAGACCAACTGGGTTTATTACCATAACGATGTAATTGATTTAAAATGGCTGTAAAAGTGAAAGAGTCGAGTTTGGCGTTACGCGGTTGGTTTTATTGGGCGTAAAACGGTAAGCAACCCCCCTCGCCCATCCATGTCTTCATCTGCGAAGAGCATCTTGTTGAACGGCTCGTATTTTTCTTCTCCTTCCCACATCCTTTCCCCTCTCATATCTTCAAAGAAACTCACGTATCTTATTAAATGCGGAGAAACAATAAAAATTCCATGCAGGTTACCATTTTTGGAATTTCCCCCCTTTTTTTAGAAGTAAGAAAAATGCTCACCTAGAAGAACTGCAAGGCCAAAAAGATCAGTGTCGAGCATACCCTGTCCCTTGAGGTACCCGCATAGTTCCGAGTACAGCTCTTTAGTTCTTGATTTTGGCTGGAAAGAAAATGTTTTATTCATACCGAACGGACGGAAACGTTCAATTCTTACCTCGACTAGAAAATACAGTGGATCACCGACAAGAAAATGGATTTTGACATATCTGGAACAAGGCTGCTGTACACCTTGCGGTAAAGTGTGGTAGGGACCGGCCACTCCAACACGCATACTGCATCCTGCTAGATCTACATATCAGCTCCTTACCTAAAAAGAAAATTCATGTAATATATCACATCAACATAATATCACAGCGGTCCTGTAGTTCCCACCTCCTATCACCAGGAGATGAGGCAAGGGGACCCGTGAAATACATACAAAGGTGGAAGGGAAGTACATATTTGAAAAAAACCTTCCATGTCTTAAGCACGCTAAAGACTAGCACTCTTTCCACTCCCCCACGATTGGTTATCCTAACTTACCCTGCGATTGGTCCTCTTTTGGTCCCCCCAAAATCGATACCCTCAATTAAATCAACGGTTGGTCCTCCCTCCTTAATACCCCATGCTCCCCTAACCTCACGAATGCCCCCCCTGGGGGTACTCCACGATTGGTCGCCCTCCATGACTGTTCCCCCCAACTAACCTCACGAATGGCCCACCTAAATATCCCCCATGATCGTTCCCCTAACTAATCCCATGTTTGGTCCCCTAACTATCCCCACGACTGATCCATCAACTAACCCCATCATTTGTCCCCCTAACTACACCTACGATTGATCCCCCAAATAACCCCAGAATTGGTCCCCCAACTAACCTCATGATTAGTCGACCCCAACTAGCCCCACGATTGGTCCCCCTAACTGCCCCTACAATCGATAACCTCAATTAAATCCATGGTTGGTCCCCCCAACTTAATCTACAGTTGGTCCAATCAGCCACCCCCAGGATTGGTCCCCCTAAATGTCCCCACGATGTCCCAACTACCCCCACTGGTCCCCCTAAATATCCCCACGATTTGTCCCCTTTACAGTCCCCACGATTGCCCCCTCCCAACTAGCCCCACGATTGGTTCCTCCAACTAACACCACAATTGGTTCCGCCAACTAACACCACGATTGATCCCCCTAAATAACCCCACGATTGGTCTCCCAACTATTGCCCTCCCCCCAACTACCTCAAAGAATTTTCCCCCAACTGCCCCCAGGATTGGTCTCCCTACTATTCAAACGATTGCCCCCCCCCCAACTACCTCCAAGATTTTTCCCCAACTACCCCCACGATTGGTCCCTTCAATTAAATCCACGGGTGGTCCATTCAGCCGTGGATTTAATTGATTTAATTGGTCCCCCTCTCTATCCCACGAATGGTTCCCCCAACTAACCGCACGATTGGTCCCCTAACTACCCCCAGGACTGGTATCCCTAACTAGCTTCATTATTTGTCCCCCAACTACTCCTTCGATGGTTCCCATCAGCAAACGCCAAAATTGGTCCCCCAACAACCCTCACGATTGTTCCCCAACTACCCCCAAGATTGATACCCCAATTAAACCTCCACGAATACACCGTAACCTCAAAATTCCCCCCTAGGATGGCCCTTCCAACTGCCCCCACAAATGGTTCTCCCAAAATCACACTCCTCCCCCACCCGACTGCCCCCAATTTTCCAAGATCAGATCAAAAAACCAAAATTTTCGATTTTCCCTTCTTCTCCTATTGGCGGCCATTCCGAAATCCATTCGAGTATTTCGGTCTCTCCTCTCGGGTGGGAGAACGGTAAACAATGTTAAGTAAGAAGTATGTGGCCTGTTTGAGGGAGAGGCACTGATAGCCTCTTACTTTCACTGTTCGGGTCATTCCCCCCATTTCTCGTCGGAATTCTTCGTCGCCCGCTTTTTTTCTTTTCTTTTTCGGCTCGCTCTATGGAATATGGGCAAGGTCGTATTGTGGTGGGTAACGAATCATTTTTTGGTGAATCAGCGCGGACAAAGCGGTCATATCTGGGTCTGTATCATTCTTTACAGTTTTTCATGTCAGGAGGTCAGAGGCAACGATGATAACGAATAGCAAGAAACTTAGGAATCGGCCTAGAAGTTCTTTAAGTGAATTGTAATGGAAAATTTTATAGATGTGTGATTAGTAGTTGTTTTAACGAAGAAGGATGGACGGTGCGGGTTTTTTTAATAGCTCCCGGGAATAAAAAGAGAGGAAAGAAAAAGGCAATTTGAGATTTATAGCTCGTGCCGTGGTAAGGAGGAATGAAGATATTGGCCGGGGTTGAGGTGCAGGTGGTGCCGGGTTGTGGTCCTCCCGGACCCGCGGAGCCCCCCAAGGTCCCGAGCGGAGCGGCGTAACCTGGTAGCAACTGCATTCCATTCTTCCCCTTCCTCCTTCTTCGCCTTCATCACACAAAACACGAACTCTCATCATTATGAGTGTTAAAATAATACCCGGCGTGGAGTCACGGAAACGAATCTCGGGAGGCCCCACCCTCAGACGAATTCCAACCCCGACCATCTGCCCGTTCCCCGAATGACCTTCAGGGCCTTCCCCGATTCACCCGGGACCACCGGACCATCACACTCCCGCTCATCATCCTTCTAAGGACCCACCAAAAAATGTTACATAAAACTAATTTACATATTTATAGTTCTTTTTTAATTAAAACTCGCAAAAGAATAGAAAAGATTTATAGCTGCTCCTAAAAAGGTTCGAAATAGGTTCAAAATCGGGCTGAAAAGGGTCTTTCCCTGTCAAAAAGGGTCAGAACCTGTCTGAAGAGTCTTCCCTGGTCCGAAACGGTCAAAATATGGCTAAAAGCGGTCTTTTAAAGTCTATAAAGGTTTAAAATCTGGCTAAGAAGGGTCTTTCCTTGTCGAAAAAGGTTAAAATTGGGCTGAAAAGGGTTATTCCCTGTCAAAAAGGGACAAACATGGCTAAAAAGGGTCTTTTCTTTTCAAAAACAGTCAAAATCTGGCTGAAAAGAGTCATTCCCTGTCAAAAAGGGTAAAACCTGGGTAAAAAGGGCCTTTTTCATTCTAAAAAGGTTTAAAATCTGACTAAGAAGGGTCTTTCATTGTCTAAAAAGGTTTAAATTCTGGCTGAAAAGGGTTTTTTCCTGTCAAAAAGGGTCAAACCTGGCCGAATAGGGTCTTTTCTTGTCAACAAAGGTCAAAATTCTGGCTGAAAAGGGTCTTTTTATGTCAAACAA
This sequence comes from Orius laevigatus, assembly GCA_018703685.1. NCBI lineage: Eukaryota > Metazoa > Arthropoda > Insecta > Hemiptera > Anthocoridae > Orius > Orius laevigatus. The sequence goes on along the minus strand of JAGWEN010000585.1, from coordinate 16,269 downwards.
GGTTCGAACCAGACCAAATTTTTACTTGTCAAAAAGGTCAAAAACTGTCTGAAGAAGCAAATCGGTTCAAGCTTGAGGAAGTTATGGAAGTTTAAAGTTGAGTCGTTTTTTGGGTCATTTTGTCGATTTTAAACTCAATATTTGAAGGCGAATGAGTAATTTAAGCAGTATTATACATTGAGAAACTTTTGTTGGCCAACAAAAAAGCTTTCGAACGGTATATATAATAAGCAAATCGGTCCAAAATTGAGGAAGTTATGCACGTTTAAAGTTGAGGCATGATTTTAAGCCATATTTTCGATCAGTCAAGTTTTGAAGGTAAGGAGTAGTTTATGCAGTATTATACATTGAGTAACTTTTGTTGGCCGATAAATAAGCTTTCGAACGGTATAAGTGGAAAATAAATCGGTTAAAAATTGTGTAAGTTATGGACGTTCAAAGTTGAGTCATGATTTTGAGCCATGTTTTCGATCTTATAGTCAATTTTTGAATGTGAAGAAATAGTTTCAACAATATTTTACATTAAGTAACTTTTGTTGGACAATAAAAGAGCTTTCGAACGGTATAAATAGAAAGCAAATCGGTATAAAATTGAGGAAGTTATGGACGTTCAAATTTGAGTCGTGATTTTGAGCCATATTTTCGATCAGTCGATTTTTGAAGGTAAAGGAGTAGTTTATGCAGTATTATACATTAAGTAACTTTTGTTGGCCGATAAATGAGCTTTCGAACGGTATAAGTGGCAAGTAAATCGGTCAAAAATTGAGGAAGTTATGGACGTTGAAAGTTTAATTAGGTTTTTGAGCATTGTTTTCGAACAATCTGGTCACCCTAGCCTGAGTAGACCTGGACCAGTGGTTCCCTCCAATCTACACCGTTTTTTGTTTAACCTCTGGCGCCTTTCGAGTTGTCAACAATAATCGTAAACAATATTTACAAATCATTAAAGCGTTGTCGGATTCCTGGCCGCGGAGGGGGGAGGGAATGTTTATGATCGCGAGTGGGGATAAACGGAAAGGCAGATAGATCAAGGTTACATTAGGAACCGTGTAAAAGTGGGTGTGTTATGCCCGTAGCTCTTCGTTTTCCAAACGTCCCACATTCCTCGCCGAACTGCGGATACAGAGCGATTAAAAAACCGAAAGAAAATTGAATCGGCAGACGCATTACGGTTACGAACAAGAAAACCTTCCTCCTTATCTTTTATCTCAAATTCCTAAGATACAGAAAACGTTTGAAAACAAAGTTTTGAACTCGGAAAACATCGTTAACTCAAAACTTCAAAATACAAAAACTTGATTTCTGGGTGATGTTTCAGCTCTATAGACCGATCGACATGAAATTTTCAGGGCTTCTTCATATCCTATAGAGAAGATCTGTACTTTCAAGTCAATCAGCCTGCAAGGATCCTGCTTTCTAACGAAAAATTGATCGATTCGGTTAACAATTGAGGAAGTTATAAACGTTAAAAGTCAGAAAATGAATAGGAGTTTCGAAGAATTCAAATAATCGACTAATTTACCTCGTTCTCGGTAAGAATGCGATACGTTTTCCTTCTGAAATTCGCTTCACCTTGAAATTAAAATAAGTGAGCGATTTGCCTCTAAATATGGACGTGAATTAATTAAAAATGAATTTTTTCACGAATTTCCTTTACATAAATGATGTCATGGTTGTAAAGAATGGAGATAAAAACCTTTTAACGAGGTAGGAAAGCGTGTGGATAACTTTCAATCATCACGTTTTTTGGAAGATATGAAAAATCGACGAATTTGAGAAAAACGAGTACGACCGATTTCGAACTGTGTCGGATGAGACGAAAGTGCCGCCATGAAAGTGCAAAAACGAGGAAGAAAGTGAATTTGGCGTAGCAGATTCATAGGCTTCCAAATAATTCCTATTTCAGACGTTCTGAAGAAAAAAAAAAAAGTTAAAAATGGCATAAGGGACGCAAAAAATTAGGCACAAGGGTTCGTTAGACCAGCCAAACGGTTGGGTAATGAGGGTTAGTAGGTCATTAAAACCAATAAAGATAGTGATTTTTGCATCATCTTTTTTAGCTTTGACTAGATCGGAGGATAAGGAGTATTAGAGCTTTCGAACGGTATAAAAAATAAGCCAATTGGTCCAAAATTGGGGGAGTTATAGACGTTCAAAGTCGAGTCATGATTTTGAGCCATTTTTCGATCTTAAAGTCAATTTTTAAAGGAGAAGGAATAGTTTAAACAACATTTTACATTAAGTAACTATTGTTGGCCAATATTAGAGCTTTCGAACGATATAAGTAATAAGTAAATCAGTCCAAATATTGGGGAAGTTATGGACGTTCAAAATTGAGTCATGATTTTGAGCCATGTTTTCGATCTTAAAGTAAATTTTTGAAGGCAAAGGAGTAGTTTATGCAGTATTTTACATTAAGTACCTTTTGTTGGCTGATAAATAAGCTTTCGAACGGTATAAGTAAAAATTAAATCGGTCGAAAATTGCGGAAGTTATGGACGTTCAAAGTTGAGTCATGATTTTGAGCCATGTTTACGATCTTATAGTCAATTTTTGAAAGCGAAGGAATATTTTAAACAATATTTTACATTAAGTAACGTTTGTTGGCCGTTAAAAGAGCTTTCGAACGGTATAAGTGGAAAGTGCATCGGTTCAAAATTGTGGAAGTTATGGACCTTCAAAGTTGAGTCATGATTTGGGGCCATGTTTTTGATCTTATAGTCAATTTTTGAAGGTGAAGGAATAGTTTAAACAATATTTTACATTAAGTAACTTTTGTTGGCCGATAATAGAGCTTTCGAACTTTATAAATAGAAAGCAAATTGGTCAAAAATTAAGCTATAAACACATTATGAGATGAGATTTCCTCAAGTTTTGCACAGGTGTGCTCGTATCACAGGGAGGTAACTATTTCTAGATAGGCTAACAAGGTAAACGTCATTTTTAATCCGTAAAGGAAAAAGTTGGTCCTTGAATCGCTCCGTAATATGATTTCTACTTGTGATAGAACAAGTTTGGGAAGGCTGATTATGCGAAACCACTCCCTCCGGCCTCCTTCTCACGTGGAATGTCCAAGTGGAAGACCCTCGTTTTCGAAATAGTTCTCTCTAGCAAAGAAAACACCCGGATAATTGATTGTAATAAATAACGTGACGTTAAATGCTAACGAACGTCGCCATGCGACTTGGAAAGGGCATTCCGATGGATAATAAGCGGCTACTTGTTGTATTAATGTCCGAGTAATTGGAGTCCTTCTCCGGCTAAAAACGTATAAAGAGATCTGACTCTACATTCCTACCTACATCTATCGAGAAAGCTATAAAGGTCAAACAGAACATTTTTTTCCCTCATTTTTTCCCGGAGAAAGTCCAAAAGGTTTCATAAAGCCGGGGCCATTTTCGAGGGATTCCTCGGAGGTTGCGTGATCAACGTGCAGCCATCCCGGCATAATTCGAAAGCCCCTCCACCTTTGACACGGCCAACAAAAAGAAACCAAACACCCGTAAAATATTTCAATACAATAGCCCGAAACCTATAAATTTGACCATAACAAGAAAATAACGTTCTTTTTATATTCCTTTAAGCCTTCTTTATTTTGACATTAATTGAGGTCTTTATAACAAAAAACACGTGGCACAACTTAAAAAAATGGAATATTTTATGTGATTTTTGTCCCTTTGACGGGTACATCGACCTTCAGAAACGTCTGCCCACGTGTATTCAAGTTGGCACGTCCAGGGAAATCGGTCAAATAAGTTCATGTTTCAAGTTTTACATAGCGAAATGGACAGTTTTTGTCCAAGAATTTTTTAAAAAATGGGTAAAGGAACATTTTTTGCTTCCAAAAACAATGAAAAATGGATAAAATGACAGTTTTTTGCTGCCAAATCATTGAAAAGTGGACAAAATCGACTGAGTTTCCCGGTTTAAATTACTGTATCTAAGTGAAATCGACTGTTTTCGTCCATAAAACCCAAACAAAATTAGTAATAACGACAGTTTTTCCAAAAAACAATGAAAAAATGAGAAAAAAGACGTGTTTTTTAGGCCAAAACAGAGAATCTGGCAAAAATGGCTTGCTTTTTCTGTCAAATATACGAAATTTAGACCCTTTATGACCTAAAAAAACTGTGTTTCCCCATTTTTCTAAGTTTTTGCAAGGAAAATGGTATGGTTTGGTCTTGTAGTGGAACCGCCATTTTTCGACGTTTTTTTGTAGTTACCGGGATACAATGTGTTCCAGACAAATTTTATGAATGACCGGGACTGTCCCGGCAACCCTGCTTTGCCGGTTTATGGTCAAATGTTGCGCGGAAAGATTTTGTACAAGCAAATTGGCTGTTTTTTCGTCCAAATACAATGAAAAATGGGGAAAAAAGCATTACTGGACGTTTTGAGAGACCAAGAGGAATAAAAGTGTAGGTAAAAAGATCTAAAACAGCCAAAAAATAAACTTTATGGGCTTAAAAACGGAATTAGAGTCCAAAAATGGTTCAAAAAGCCTCAAGAAACAGCGAGTTTCCTCCTGAAAGCATGGATCCTCCTAATTTAATCCTTTTCTTGGATGTCGGATACAGTGCAGCAGGAAATTCCCAAGCCCGGTCCCAACTCCTGGGGAAGGTCCCGGTATCATTGCAGTACGCAGGGAACTAGGGAAACTCGCAAAAAAGGGCTCCTTTTTAAAAACTTAGGACACCAATATATTCCTAAAAATTTAGGCCCCTAAGAAATTTTCAAGACATTTAGGACGGAATTTAGAAATTCTTTTTAATGGATTCGAGCGAGAATGGCAAATTAAGAAAATGCTTAGGTAAGGGTTTTTCGATGGCGATTATGCAAAGTGCACTCACGTCTCGCATTCCGTTCGTTTTTAGGTCTCGGAGATCAAATAAATTATCGACGAAAAAAAATTCTATTTTTATCTTAAAACGTAATTTTAGATTGTAAGTGATTGAAGATAAAGGCGAGGGGGGAAGCGCAGGTGGAAATTCCTAAGGATTTCTATTACCTGATATCGATCTCGACAATAAAAATCGGTAACGAATGGACAGAAAAAGATAAAAATACCCTCATACGGTATACGTAACGTAGAGTCGACCACTTTTTCAATGTGGGGGCATTCCGAGCTTCAGATCTTCACAAAATATTCACCATTTACTCGATAGGGTTTTTGTTTAAAGTTTTGCGTAAAACAGAGCGAAAATTTTCATCCTAAATGCAATTTTCGTCTAAAATTGCTAAAACTTCAAAAAATTCATTCTTTTGTCAAAACCTCCCAAATTCCACAATAAATAAGCCAAACTTTTGGTTAAAACGGCCCAAATTTTCATCCCAAATGCAAATTTTCGTGCAAAATTCCTCCCAAAATATTACAAAATTTTCACAAAATTCACATCAAAATAAGAATGTTGGTCTAAATTGATCAAAAAAGGACCTAAAGTAATGGAAAAGGGACCCCAAAATTACCCATTTTTTAGGGTCACCATCTAAAAGGTTAAAATACCTAAAAATCATCAACGTTAAAAGTCAAAAACTACCAGAATTCAACATCCTTAAAGCAATTTTCCTCTAAAATCACACACACGCACACACAAAAAAAATTCATTCTTTTGTCAAAGTCTCCTGTTTTACTCAAAAATTGGCTTTTTTAAATGTGGAATTTGGAAGGATTTGACAAAAAATTAATTTAGTTTAAGTATTGGGTGATATTTTAGATTGAAATTGCATTAAGGAAGAGGAATTCTGGTTGTTTTTGATGTTAAAGGTTGATGATTTTTAGGTCCTTTAACTTTTTAGATGGTGACCCTATAAATGGGTAATTTTAGAGGCCCCATTTCCATCATTTTAGGTCCTTTTTTGATCAATTTCAAGGGTAAACCACCAATTTAAAATTTTCATTTTTTAAAATTTCTTGGCTTTTCCAAGAATTTTAAGTTGACAAATCAACTTAATCATTTTTCGTTTTAAAAAAAGGCCATTTTGATGCGAATTTCGTGGAATTTTTAAAAATTTTGGGAGAGGTTTTAGGCAAAAATTGGCATTTAGGAAGAAAATATGGCATGTTTTTAGCAAAAATTGGCTTGTTCATTGTGGAATTTGGGCTGTTTTTAGCAAAAATTGGGCTTTTAAAATTTAGAATTTGGGAGGTTTGACCAAAGAATGAATTTCGTTGAAGTTTTGGGTGTGATTTTAAACGAAAATTGCCTTTAGGATGTGGAATTTGGGCTGTCTTAAGCAAAAATTGGGTTTTCAAATTGTGGAATTTGGGAGGTTTTGACCAAAAAATGAATATAGTCGAAGTTTTTTGTGTGATTTTTGACGAAAAACGCACATTTAGGATGAAAATTTAGGCTGTTTTTAGAAAAAATTGGGCTTTTTATTGTGGAATTTGGGCTGTTTTAGCAAAAATTGGGCTTTTTTTTATTGTGGAATTTGGGAGGTTTTGACAAAAAATGAATTTAGTCGAAGTTTTTTGTGTGATTTTAGACGAAGAGTGCATTTTGGATATGAAATTCTGGTTGATTTTGACTCTATTTTAACGTTAAAGCATTGCTGAAGATATTTATGTCCTTTTAGATGGTTACCATCCCTAAACACGTTTTAACATTCAGGAATCAAAATCATAACAATTAATGACCCATTTTATTTGAAAAACTCTCAACGTGCTAAGGAGGCCATAAGGTATGTTTTCAAAAAAAAATTAATTTTGACATTTAAGTTGTTTTGATAAATTAATTAAGAGAACGTAGGTGAAGAATGCGAGAATCCGTGAGGGATCCTTGACATTTTATGTACTTTTGAAGCGTTAACCTTATTTTCAAGGACCGAAATTCCTGAGATTTTTCTTCTTTTTTAACCTAAAAAAAAATTTCTTACCATTGAACGAATGTTTGGTTGGAAGCTCATGAGTTTTTAGGTAATCCAATTGCTGAGATTTTTTTTTGGTGTTTTTGAAACTAAGGAAAAAAGGAAAAATCGTAATCCAAAGAGCGCGGCACTTCACAGACACTGGCTTTAAGGGTTCACCACTTTGAAATGATTTTTTCGACAAAAGGGACGAGAGGAATGAATTTTTGTGTTTGGAAATTAGAAAAGGAGTCGGTGGAGAGGCGACCGGAGCGCATGGGGCATTCTAGAGACTGGACGGCGAGCGGGAGAGGGGCCCCAGGAATGCCGGCTCGAAAGCGCATGCGCGGTTAAGGGGAAAAGCCGAAAAGGTTCTTCGGAGTCCTCAAGAAGTGGGGAGGACCCAGGAGGACCCTTTCGAAATAAAAAAATAAGACGTTCGGCTCCTGGGGGATGAGGGTTCCGCTCGAAAATCGAAAATTCCATGCGCTCTTTCAGTCCGGCACGATTTCATGACCGAACCGCTCCTATCTACCCCACAGAATATGTTGATCACTACCAATTTTCGATATTTACCATCAGTAACCCTACCCCCCCTCCCACACACAAAAAAATCATTTTTAAAAATGTTAGTTTTGAGGTTTTTGACGAAAATTGGCTCCTAAAATGTTGATTTTGAGGTTTTTGGATCAAAAATTATGTTTCCGAATGTTCATTTTGAGGTTTCGGACGAAAAATTGGCTGCAAAAATTTTTTCTGTTGAGGTTTTGACCAAAAAAATTGGCTCCAAAATTGTTGATTTTGTGGTTTTTTGATCAAAAATTATGTTTCCGAATGTTCATTTTGGGGTTTGGACGAAAAATGGGCTCCAAAAATGTTGATTTTGTGGTTTTTTGATCAAAAATTATGTTTCCGAATGTTCATTTTGGGTTTTTGACTAAAAATTGGGTTTTAAAATGTCGATTTTAAGGGTTTTAGATCAACGAATTTGTTTTCGAGTGATAACGTAGAGGTTTTTGATAAAAAATTGGTTTTAAAATGTTGATTTTGAGTTTTATTGGCTTTTAAAATGTTGATTTATTTGGTTTTTTGATCAAAAATTATGTTTTTGAACGTTAATTTTGGGGTTTTTGACAGAAAATTGGCTCAAATGTTGTCAAAAAATGTTCATTTTGACTTTTTAAAATCACCAAAACCAACCAAATCACCAAAACCAACCAAATCACCATAACCAACCAAGTCACTATAACCAACCAAATCACCTTAACCAACCAAATCACCATAACCAACCAAATCACCATAACCAACCAAATCACCATAACCAACAAAACCACCCAAATCCCCGAAACCAACCATATCACCATAACGACCCAAATCAACAAAACCACCCTAATCACCATAACCACCCTAATCACCATAACCAACCAAATCACCATAACCAACCAAATCACCATAACCAACCAAATCACCATAACCAACCAAATCACCATAACCACCTTAATCACCATAACCAACCGAACCACCAAAACCACCCAAATAGTTGATACATAGTTCCTATTAAACCCTCCCTCGTGGTCCTTAAAATTTCATAATTTTTGTTTTGAAAGTTTTTTTTCTGTTTTTTTCGAACGAGAACGAATCTGTTTTATGACTCAAAAAAGTAAATATTTGATATCTCGCGGTTTTAAAACTTTAAAACCGGATCAAACATTGAATCACAATAGGCTAATCTTAACTAAATAACTAAAGATTTCGTAGGAAAAAAAAAGGAGGTCAAAAACTCGAAAAAGCGAGTTTCTAATAAAATTGTTGTTGATTCTGAAGGTAGGCTAAGTGGAACTCTCTTACTAACCCCCCGACTACAAGGTGAGGAAACAGTGGGGGAAGGTGGGGGAAGATTCGGGGAGGGTAGAGGAGGTGATGAGAATGTTGGGTAGGAGGTGGAAGGTAGGGTGAAGGTGGGGAGGGGCTTTTTGGTGTTAGTGGATAGGTCTGTAGAGCCCCGAATTTTCCCCCTTTGCTTCCACCGACCAGTATCCTACCCCCCCCCAAAAACGAGTCCTACAGCCCACCCCCTCATTTTCAATTTTGCCCAGTTAACCAAGAAAGAGTTTTTTTCTTCTACAGACCTGTCTGCCAATCATGACGTCTGAAACTGCCACTAAAATATTTTTATGGATATTTAAATTAGAGAAGTTCTCAGAAATATATTAAATGACGTCCAAAACCCAATTTTGGTCCTGATATAAGATTATTGTTTTTATCGAAACGAATAAATCAAACAAAAAGAAGTCGACTGTCAGCTTTTAATTGCACCAGATAAATTAATAAAAGGATGGAATGAGTTGGGAAGAGAGAGAAAAAAATAATAAAAACCTTCGAAACAAAGATGAGTTATAAATTATTCGGGTAGAAGGGAATGCGGTCCTGTCAGGCAGGTTTTGCATAACCAAACTTTCTTAAGGATCATCCTTGGGGGGAAAGAAACAAAAAAACTCAACTCCCAATTATGAATTCCAAGAAAATTAATCACACCTGGTATTTTTTCTTGAAAAATATTCAAGGATAGACTCAAAAATGAACGAAAAATTGCATTTTTATCAATAGCATTCCAATCTTTTGTGATGTGGAAAGCCGAAAGAGTTTTCACTTCTTTTGTTCTTTGTGTTAAATTCGTTTCTATTGAATTTTTGATGGGAGAGAGTCTAAAAAAATCGTTTTAAATGAAGTCCACCCTCTCTTTCATGCCAGGCTCAATGGATTGAACAATGGGAGCGAAAATAAAACCTCCGGAAGAGACTGGTCCCTAGGGGAGTGAGACATGGCGGACTCTTATGGCATGGGGGGGTGTATCCCCTCATATCTCTAGGAGCCTTTGGGAGCCTTAAGTGGAGGGTAATGGGTTGATTTTAGTGGAAAGTAGTGGTTGCTCTTCATATCCCCGGGGTAGTGATGCATGGGGACGCTTAAGCAGAGGGGGCCTCATATCCTCCCAGTGGAGTGAGTTCGCTCAACTCCTCTTGGCTGAACTCAACAGCCACCACGTGTTCACAAACTCAATAAAGTATATCAAAATTATAGCTTTGGAAGCCAAAAAAATTCGAAGATTATAATTTTTTTACTTAACGAGTCTGCGATTTGTAATTTTAAGGTGGTGTTTTGTAAAGGCCGTGACTGCTGCGAGCCTCTCCGCATTCCGTTTACGTTGCGTAATTTGGAATCCTTGGAATACACGCCAGATTCCAATCTGATTAACTAACTTCACCCAATATATTTTTTTTTCTTCGAAATTATTTTCTTATCGATACCTACCTTGACGTCATGACCGCCATAATTGACGAGGCCATGTGGTAAATGCGCCTCCATTTTGTTTATGATCAATTATTTTATAACGAATCATTATAAATTCAGCACCACGCCTTTTTCGAAAAAGAATTCATTGGAATGCCATCGGCTAAATAACAAACAGAATTAAATTGTCTATTTTAAAACTTTTTTTCCGCCCTTGGATGTCTTTAAGCATGTTCAGACTTGTCGAAAAACAAATTTCGATTCGTAGAGCGTTTAGGATGTTCGGATCACGAAATGGATTCTGAAACCTTTTTTGAAAGTGTGTTATTGTTTATTATGGGTTAGAGACGCGGCCCTAACGGTTTTTGAGCGAAGACTGAAGGACGAACATCGGAACGCATAAAAAGAAAGGAAGAGTTTCTTATTTCTCATCTATATAGAGGTCAAAAAGGAACCAAAATCAGCCAAACCTCAGATTCATGAAGCACCTGAGGCTGATTTTTCTCGTTTGCCGGGCTCCATCTACATGACAGGGCTACAGCATCAACGATTAGACACTTAAGAGCCATCAGAAATCAATCCTAGCGTGTTTCTCATTCAATAGATCGCAGCACTATCACCCCCAAAAGTAACTCTTCGTTTTTGGGCACTAAAAATGGTCGAAAATTTTTTTTTTAAAGCGAGTTCTCATTCTTTTGGAAAACTAAAAGCTTTTTAGGGAACAGTTTTTGCGAAAAAAATTTTCCAATAAAAATAGGAAACGCAATATTCCACCAAAACTTTAATTTTGAAAAAGCAGGTGGGTAGGTTTTGACGAGCTGATTTCAAATATGCTAATATTGAGACGATCGGATGAATAGATTCGTTGGTACGAGATTTTTTTTTAATTTCCGACCCTTTTTAGTGCCCAAAACGAAAAACTACTTTTGGGCACCTTCCCTCTCTGTCTCACGCTTGGTAGAATTTTGATGTCGAATCCGCCTTAATGGTTTTTCGACAAAACTTTCATCAAAATTATTATTATTGATATTTAGGAATGACAACGTTGTTTTATTTTTTACCCATCTTTTCTTTCATCTCCTCAATTTTCGACTGCGCCATACCTCCTGCCATTTGAGCTCCGGTCATCCCTGCTTCTTTGGCTTCTTTCATTTTCTCCTTCATTTTTTCAGTGATGTCGCCAGGAATTTGCTTTTTGATTACCGATGGTGTTGGTGTCTTCTGGGTAACCGGTGGTACTGGAAATCCTCCCATCAGCGCATCCATCTCAGCATTTTCAAACTATGTAAAGAAAATATATCAAAAAGCACACCAAAATTGTAACACTAATTTTAGTCAATGATCCATAATACTTACTGGAACTGCTGAAACTAAAGCCACCTAAAATAAATCATTATAAATTATTCTGAAACAATATTTTAACATTTACCATAAGTAAACCAACAAAAATGAGCTTCATGTCTGCCATTTTTTAAATTAGAAAATATATAAAATAAAATTTGTCTGAATTTACTTATATATAAAAGGATCCCAGATTATTGACAGGATGTCCTGATTGGACAGAATGATAGTTAATATTGTTTTATAAAGCAAAAAACATAAAATCTTGATTTGTAATTGGGTTTCAAGGGCATAATTATTATAAAAGGAATTTCCTCGATTTTTATGAAGATTTGAAGGCGGAAAAAGGTTTGTAAGCATGCTATGATTAAAAACTTAAAATATAACAAATACAAATATTTGTAACAATTTTCATTTTCTTCTAAAATTTCTAAATTTTTCTTTAAAAAGTCAATTTTCCTGCCTAAAATCGATCAAATTGTGAGATAAAAAGGTAATTTTCTGTCTTTGGATCTCCAAAATTCAATTTTCTGCCTTTAAAAATCCTAAAACTCAATTTTTGTCAATAAGGATTCCAAAATTAAATTTTCTGCCTTTTAACCTCCCAAAATCCAATTTTCTGTTTTTAGAGACTCCAAGAATCAATTTTCTGTCACTAGAGCTCCCAGAATTAATTTTCTGCCTTCAAAGCTCCCAAGATTCAATTTTCTGTCTTTAGAGCTCCCAGAACTTAATTTTCTGACATTAGAGCTCCCAAAATTCAATTTTCTTAGAAGCTCCCAAAATTCAATTTTCTTAGAAACTCCCAAAATTCAATTTTCTGTCTTTAGAGCTCCCGAAATTCAATTTTCTTAGAAGCTCCCAAAATTCAATTTTCTGTCTTTAGAGCTCCCGAAATTCAATTTTCTTCATTTAGAGCTCCCAAAATTCAATTTTCTGTCATTAGAGCTCCCGAAATTCAATTTTCTGTCTTTAGAGCTCCCGAAATTCAATTTTCTGTCTTTAGAGCTCCCGAAATTCAATTTTCTGTCATTAGAGCTCCCGAAATTCAATTTTCTAGAGCTCCCGAAATTCAATTTTCTTAGAAGCTCCCGAAATTCAATTTTCTGTCTTTAGAGCTCCAGAAATTCAATTTTCTGTCATTAGAGCTCCCAGAATTCCATTTTCTGTCATTAGAGCTTTCAAAATTCAATTTCCTACCTTTGAAGTTCCATAAATTCAATTTTCTGTCTTTAAAGCTCCCGAAATTCAATTTTCTGCCTTTAAATCAAACCAGTCCATTATTGAAATCAAATTTCTGGCAAGAAGAAGCCCCATAACTTGAAATTTCGGAGCTCTACAGACCACTCCACAATGGACTGATCAACTTGAAATTTCTAGGGCTCCTTCCATTATTGAAGAAGAGCTGTTGGTAATTTAAAGTCCATCAATCCACAGGGAATGGGGTGAGGTGGGATGAGAAAAATATCAATAAAAAATAAAAATAAAACAATAATTTATTACAATAAATGAAAAATTAAGTGACTTTCTTCGATTCGGCAAGAGCGTCTGAACATTTCTTTTTCAATATTTTGATCGCTTCTCTGAAGAGTTCTTGAGGTGTGACGTTGACGACGCTTTCGATCGAGAAGATGAAATGATTGTTCACTCGTCCAATTTCGACTTTGTCTTTAAGATCGGGCTCGTTGAGGACATTTCTGCTACACATGTCCAACCTTGGATTTTCAACGACAGCCACCTCCTTTCCTTTTTTCTTCTCTAATCCGATAACTCCCGGGGAAAAGCATTTCTGAAGCCTCCTCGCTTGATCTCCCTCGATCTTCTCCAAAAGCCGAATATGAGGAAGGAGACGATACGATGCTGTACCGACCGGCGAAAACTTGGCATGGTCTCTCCCTATACTTTTAACCGCAGTCATTTTAACATGAAGCTCATGCCCTGGCCTCATTTTAACCAGCAAGATATCATCATACATCGGCCCCATCTCTTCAGCTTTACAAAACGAACTTTGACCGCCATACGGGACCCATTTAATATCCTTCGAGAATATCTGATGATTCAAATAAAGATCATCGGGCCTAAAATGACCCGACCGGCAATTCGGATTCTTCGTACACTTAACTTTAAGCTCGTAATGCAAAGTGTCCCTATCAGTACCAACGTCATCTCCTGGTATCCTATACTGGAACATCCTCGCATCAGCCTTTAACGGTACAAGGCCTAACCGATGGGCCATAACTTCGTCCTGAATTACAGTCTTATTTTGATGAACTGTCACCTTCTCTATAGCCATGGTGGGAACTTCCGAAAGTAAGATTCGCCTCAAAGAGTTTATTAGCGCCACATAAATCCCAATGACGTCAAATTCCATTTCATGTCTGTCCGACTTGATTATTTTGATTTGCAACTTATCTCTGTAGCTTTCCAAATCCCATTTATCGTCCAATGAAGAACGTGAGCTTTTAAGGACGTCTTCGTCCATAATCATTACGTTTTCCATCGCGAAACTCTTTAAAATTGAACAAAATAAATGGTGTAACAAAATCACGTGCGCGGTAAACAAATTGGAAGGTTGCAAATTAGCACGGTTATCTGACGATTCTGACCAACACAAATCGTCCCAAAAACACAAAAGAAGATTATTTCGACGTCTTTCAGTCAATCATCGCGTTTTCCATCGAGAAAATATTTAAAATTGAATAAAAACAAGGGAAAACAAATTTTTTGGAAGGTTCCAATGATTTCTTGGCAGTTTGACCAAAAAATCGTTACCCAAAATGAGAAAAGAACAACCAAATATGCTGAGGATGATATAATTATTTAATTTTTAAGCAGAAATTCAGATTCACTTATAAAAGTGGCAACACTGCAATAAAGCCGCCAATTTTGAAACCTCCAGCTTATCAGCAACAGGTTATCAACTTATCGTATGCTGACTTCTGAGCAGTAGATTGTCTTCTTTTCAGCGATTTAGCTGTGAATATATAAAAGATTAAAATAATAAACCATTGTGATGCGTTTTTTTGGGATTTTTATAGTGAAATGCTGATAAAAGATGAGTGTCGTGAAGAAGTTTTTGAAGAGCAGCGTTGGGCAGTTGGATCCTTTTTATTATTTGAGATATTACCCTCATAGTGTGGCGCCCTGTCATAATTTGCACGCGGATGCCACACATTTGGAAGATTCCGATGACATCATAGAAACAGCGGCTGAGCAGTTTAGGGAGTCGGTGAAATTCTCTTATCCGATCCCTTTGAGCAGACCCGATGATCTCACATTGGAAGGTCAGTTTAGCGATGCTGTGGCATATTTTGTTTAATCATTTTCTTTTCTAGAAATCAACGGGAATGATCCTCTTCTAAAACTGGTCATCGCCAAGAAGACATTCAACGCTGAAAAACCAACATCATGAAAAACTGCGACCCATCTATGATTCCTTCAACTTCAGAATCTAAAGGTTCTTTAATTTTATAAATATATAGTAGCCCCAGGGGGATGAGGCAGGTTAATTTTTCTTCATGTTCAGGTTGGACAAAAGTACACAAAAATTTCGCCAATCTAGTCAACTGGTTGGAAACCGACCCAGATCCAGATTTCAATGAAGTAATCAATTTTATGAATTAATTCATTAATTTTTTTTAAGTTCTATAATTGGTACTACACTGGAGGAAATATTAAAACAACTACTATTAAAGGAGAGCGTTACCTTTTAAAACCTGCAAAAAACGATTTAAGTTGGTATCCCTGCATTAAAAATGTTCATAATTTTGGTTTAGCTTTAGGAATCTCTAAACTCTCTGGGAGAAATTTTAATGTTGATGAAATGAAAAATATGGAAGAAAGAGCCATCAGGGTCAAAGGAGACGGAAACATTTTTCAAGTGGATGCTTTAGAAAGTGAGCTTTTATTGTCCCTGATTAACCACAAACAATTCCCCTACCAAAATCCGTGAGGAATGGTCTGAGCTTTTAAGGTGATTTTTTCGTTTTTTCTGCAATATCTCGAAAACCGTTGTCGTAGTGAAATAATTTAGTACAAAATTAAAGATAATTAAATTTTCTATAATTTTGAGCTAATATGATTTTTCGTAGGACCAAACGTTTCTGAGCTACGAGGTCGCAAAAAACGGGGTTTCTGTTTTGACCTCTAAGGACAGAAGACGTCATCTAATCAAAAATGTGTACTTAATAAAAGTTGTAGAGAATTCAATTACCTTTAAAAACAAACTCTCAAAAAGCAATTAACGATCAAAAGGCAGGGTTGGTTTTAAAACAAACACTATTTTAACCCCAGAAGGACCTGTCGCTCGTAGCTCAGATACGTTTGGTCCTACAAAAATCTTACTTGTTCAATTTGTAGCAAATTTAATACTCTTAATTTTGTATTTATAAAATTTTCGAAAATTTTGTAAAAATCAATTTTATTGAATGAAACGTTTTTTTTAATTTTTGAAATGTACGCTTCGTCCTATGATCATTAATTGGCTTCTCGATAGGTGATTTAAATGGCAATGAATCTATACACGTGCACTTTTTTTATAGATATCCCCTTCTTTGATTTTTCCGACTTTTCTAAAAATCTGACTTTTATCATAGAAAAACTCGAAATCCGCTGTTTTGTCGCTCGTAGCTCAGGAACGGTTGTTCGTATTAAATAGACAATCTATTAAATCAATTTGCAGCAAATTTGTATAGGCTTTACATTGTGTATTTATAAAATATTTTTAATTTCAATTTTGAATGAAATTTTTTTTCAGACTTTTTTGACATTTAACCCTCACCACCATGCATT